>JARHVA010003099.1:680000-737500 GCA_037957365.1 Torreya grandis | reverse complement strand
ACCTAAAAATGTAGCTAATTACATAAGTGTTTCATACACTAGGTTTAGGAAGCAATGAATGAAGTTAAGAGGAATTATAAGACTCACACCAAACATATATTAATGGTATAACGAACATAAATGTAGACCTGTAATCAACTAGGAAACACCCTACCATAGTCAAGAAAGAAGGAAAATGGGCATGGAAGATTCTCCTTCATAATGCCATCATGCACAAGCTTACTAAACATAGTTCAAAAGTAAGAGATAGGTAAAGTAAATATTTATTAGATTTAAGAGGTATTTCATACAAGTTTTGATAGGGTCTAGCCTTATCAAATTAAAGTCTCTACTCTTTTAGAATTGAGAGAGAGTTCTTATCAAAAGTGAGAGAGACTTTTCTTTTAAAAATTGAGAGAGCTTACAAATGGAAATAATGGTTAATATATGAGAAAGGGAGAAAGAAGAGGGAGCATGAATTTATAAATCATTAATTGAGCTACCACATTTTTTTATCAAATTAACACTAATTCTCTAACGACAAATTAACTTTTTATTTATCCTAATAGCTCTGGAATCTTCTCATTGGTTGAGATAAATGCACTAGAAGACAATATTTGCAAAAGGTGGTGAGTCATGATCCTGATTATGAAGGAAAACCCTTAGGCACCCTAAAAATCTATTAAATTCTACAACTACATTCTCTAACTACTAGATCTCTATCTTGGGACTTTATGCCATATCCAATTACTTCATTATGAGGGCAAGGTCCTAATATCCATAAACTTGATAGAGCCATAACAAAGTCTAATGTTTTTGGATGCAAGTACCTATTTATCAAAAATATGACCATGTCAATAGATGAGACACTTTCCATGATTACAAATTTTCCCCTACTCTAACTTAAATATAGATCTTTACTATATATTTGAAAACCAATCCAAATTATTGGTTTTTATATAGTCAATATATCAATGAGATCCATAACTATTTAGTCTTGCTTAGACTACTAGTAGTCCATCTTTATTTTCTATATTAGGCCCTAAAATACCTATTATACCTCTACTAAGCTTTAATAATGAGGTTTGATCCTAAAAGATCCACTCTGGTTCATCTTGGATCATGTTTTGACTTCCAATCAAAGTCACATAACCTTGACCTTTAATATTGGTTGTTGATCTTAATCTAGGCCTTCAAGTTTATATCACATTCAACCTTCATTACTAGTTGTTGATCTTGATTTGGGCCTCTCATATTGT
Source organism: Torreya grandis (assembly GCA_037957365.1). Classification (NCBI taxonomy): domain Eukaryota; kingdom Viridiplantae; phylum Streptophyta; class Pinopsida; order Cupressales; family Taxaceae; genus Torreya; species Torreya grandis. The sequence goes on along the minus strand of JARHVA010003099.1, from coordinate 736,262 downwards.
GCCAACTATTAGTTCTTTATTTGTTCTTTAAGATCTTGTTGATGCTTTGACCTCTTGCATACCATTGGTTTGATTTTGTATGATTAAACATGAGCCATAGATCTTCTACCAGATTAAAATTATTGAGACACTTGGTAGCTCCTCATCAGCCTTCAATATTTGTTGACATGTTGTCTCAACACTCACCATTAGTTCCACTTTATATGATTTCACACTCACCATTGATCTGCTTAGACCCATTAACCTTATAATTCACCATGCATCATTATATCTCTATCAATACACTCAAGATCTTTCCACTTGTCAGCTTCTTGCTTACATTGACATTTTGACTTGATTCTCACCATTGATCTACTTTAAACAATCAAATATGCACTGCTAGATCATTGGGACCCATTAACACTATCAGTTGACACTTACCATTAGATCTTAACCTTAGCTCCCAATATTTGGACAATTATCACTCTCATGTTAAACCTTGAGATATTTGAATTCAAATGGCTACTTTATGAAGCTTAAACTTGGCATCCCCATGCATGTTTCATTTTACAAGTCTACATTTGAAGCTTTATAACTTGAGATAGACAACTCATCAAGTTATGAAATTTTCAAATGATGATCTAGGCATGAATAAATTCATGTCCATGTGGTCTTTTATCCCTAAGAGTATTTTTAAGCATGATTATTAAATGCATAATCAAGCTGACCAGTCCATTTTTATGTGATGTGCCATGATGGTCTAGGCTCTCTAGACTTGTGCTTGAATTTTTGTCTCTTTTACAAGGATCTGATAGACTTCTAAGACTTTGTTTAACTTTATTGATGCTCTTTAATGATTGAAACTCCAAGAAACTCTATTGATCTTCTTTACTTTGCAACTCTAGACCTGTTTCAAGACTTGCTTCTCAAAGATCAATAAAATAGACTTTAAGTTTGCTTAATGTGTTTCAAAAGCTTTATGAGTGACTTTTTATCTTTGGACCACTCATTCCATCCAAAACACTATTCATCTATTCAAACCATTTTTGGGAAAAATATCCTTATGTGGGCCAAACTAGGTCAACATTTTTGGTGACATCTTGGAATTACATGCCTATTATTGAAAGACTTAGTGGTCTTAAACTGATCCATTGGTTACACAAAGTCATAGTATTTCCTCTCAATTGATATGAGAATGACTCAAGGATGCCCATTTTTGAAACTTCCTCTTGAATTAGAAATGAACAAAAGAGCAAAATAAATAATTACGACACAGACACTTATTGAAAGGGAAACACACAACTGAAATGAAATGTACTCAAGGCACTTAGAGAGAAAGCATATAAAACTATTTTAATATAATATAATATCATATAGTAGTTGAAAATTCTTATAATAACAATGATTTAAATGAATTCCATTGATTTGGATGGGTAATACCTCTCTATCCAGTTGGGTAAGCTAAAAATCATTATGTTATTTGCATCCAAGGATCAAATAAGGACCACTCCACAAGATGTTAAACTTAGTAATGTTGCTTGGTTTGGCCTTATTTGAGGAATAGGTCCCCTTATTTAAAGTCCCTTTCTATGGCTCTCTTGTCAAAGGATTTCTTGACTTGATCTTGGTGTGACTTTAATGTCTTCATTGTAAGGTCCCTAGTTTCTTCAAGCTCCACGAGCTCTGCCATCCTCATGATCATAGGCTCATTCTCCATCAACTCAAGTTGATGGGCTAATTCCAATGTAGGAATTTCAAGAGAAATATGTAATTTGGCTTCCCTTATATATATAAGGACATATGGAGAATTACAAATGGCAGCTTTGGGAATCACTCTATTATCCCATAAGGTTTTACTTAGCTTTGTATGCAATTATTTGATTCTCTTCCATGGTCCTCTTGATAATCCTTAACAAGTTTTTATTTGTGGACTCTACCAATCCATTACCTTGGGGGTAGTATTTAGAGGATGTGTTGAGGTAGATGCCCAAATTTACTACCCATTCACTTATCTTCATACCTATAAATTTTAAGGCATTATCTAAAATTATACTAGCTAGGACATCAAACCTAGTCACTATGCTATCATAGAAGTCCAATACTATTGTTTCACTAGCTTCTTTCAAGGCAATTACTTCCACCCACCTAGTGAAGTAGTCAATTTTAGTGAGCACCCATTTATGCCCTACACTTAAAGCTGGGTATATCATCCCTATGAATTCCAACCCCCATTGCATAAAAGATTGTTCCACCTGGATTAGGTTGAGTGGAAGAAATATTAATCTCTACTTTCCTATAAATAGAGCACACTTTTGGAATTTTTTGACCTATGTATATGCATCTTTGAAAAGGCTAGGATAATAATAGCTATCTCTCATTACCTTTGCTACTATTGTTCTTGGAGCAAAATGGCCTCCTTTAGGTCCATCATTAAACTAATCCAAGAGCTTTGTCATTTGATTGTCATCAATGCACTTAAGAAGCACCCCATTGAGGTCCTTTCTTAAAAAAACACCATTAAATAATGCATAAGGTATGGAGTGAAGCTTGAAATACATTTTTTTTATCCAAACCTTGAGGACATTCTCCTGTCATCAATAAATGTGTCATATCTTGGAGCCATTTATTATGAATTAAAGGTGCATCTATTTGTGAGTTTTCTTGTGTCACCAAAACAACTTCTTTATATTTTTGAATGTCATCCACCATATTATCACACAATCCCTTTCCTCTTATCATCTTGGTGACTTTGATTTCCACATCATACTTCATGACCTTAGTAATCCAACCTACTCTTTTCTCATTTAAATCCTTGTTGAGGACAAATTTCCTCACTCTAGGATGATACATCATAAGATGAACCTCATTTTTGGATAGAATTGGTCTAAAAAAAATTTAGCTCTTCAAAGATACAATAACCTACTTTTTTATGAACTCTATCCCTTGACTAAAAAATGTAATTGGTTGCTCAAGTCCTTCACCATTATTTTGTATTAGCACAATTGATATGTTGTTAACATTGGCAAAGGTGTACAATATGAAATCCTTTAATAAATCATGATTCATGAGTGAGGGCGATTGGGCAATGGACTAATTTATGGTCTTAAATGTTTCCTTACCTTTATTTGACCAAGTAAACACTTGGATCTTCTTTAACATGGTGGTGATGGGTTTGACCAAGTTTACAAAACTAGGTATAAACCTTCTCACAAAGTTTATTTTCCCAAGAAAGCTCTGGATTCCTTTCATGTGCTTGGGTAAAGATAGTGCTAAGATAACACTTATTCTATTAGGCTCAATGGATAATCCCTCCTTTTATACAATATGACCCAAAATTTTGCCTTCATGAATGGTAAACACACATTTTTTGGGATTTAAAGAGATCTCATACTCTCTACATATTTCAAAGATCAACCTTAGATGGTCCATGTGCTCACTAGCCTTCTTGGAGAAAGCTATAATATCATCTAATTAAACTAGTATCATCTGATTCAACAACCCTTTAAAATCCATGTTCATGGCTCTTTGAAAAGTTGCTCCATCATTTGACAATTCAGAAGGCATCTTTTAGTAAGCATATGTGCCCCACTTGGTGGTGAAGGTAGTCTTATATTGATCTTTATCTCTCACCAATACCTAGTTGTAACTTGAATATCCATCCAAAAGGGAGAAGTGTTCTAAACTAGTATCTAAAATAGTTGCTCCATGGATGGCAAAGGATAGTGATCTTTCAAGGAGACCTTATTCAAATCCTTGAAGTAAACACACAATTTGATTTATCCAATCTTCTTCCTCATAGGTGCCAAATTAGATACCCATGAATGCTTAATGGGAAAGATGATCTTGGATTCAATTAATTTGGTCAACTCTTTCCTCATAAGTACTTCAATTTTGGGTTTATAGGCATCTACTTCTGCCTGATAGGCTTGGCATTAGCCTCTAGTTCTATAGTGTGTTGGGTCATCTTGGGATCAAATCCTCTTAGGTCACTATATTCCCAGGAAAATATGTCTACATATTCTTTACAAAGTTCTATGAAATCATGCCTTTCAACTTTGGTTCTTACATTTCCAATCTTGAGGAGCTTGTCTTTTAAGATAAGGACTCTTTCATAGTTTTCTTCATTAGTTAACATCACTACCTTGTATTTTCTCATTTAATCTCCTTCATGGAAAAGACCTTCAAGGATGACAATCCCTTTAAGAAGCTTATTAGATCTCAATTGAACTATTTACTCTTCATAATGATGTTGAAACTTTTCTTGGATCATTAAAGAGAATCCTGCTTCCTACTGCAAGAAATAGACAATTTGCTTATCATTTTCAAAGACCTGCTAATGATCTTCATTATCTATCACTAATGGTCTCACCACTACTTTGACATGTGGTTGTATTTTGGTATTTTTTAACTTGTTGGGGATATCAAATTTATCTCCCATAATTTCTAATCTATCAACATGTCCATTTTGGTTTCTTGGCATTACTTGGATATTAAAATCCTCAAAATATTCAATTAGGTCCCACACTCTATGTTTTTAAGACTTCATTAAAGGGTTCTTGGTGATATTCTAGCTTCTAACCTGGTGCACTATCAGCTCACTATCCCCATAAAATTTTAATTGCTTGATTCCACTCATATTATCCCATTGAAGGCCATGAATAATACCCTCATACTCTACTACATTTCAAGAGAAATTGAATTAGAACCTATATGAAGATTACTTGTCATTGGAGGGAGATACTAGCATTGCACCTGTATTAACTCCATGTTTGCTCCTTAAACCATCCTTAAATAATTTCCATAAGCCATTAGGATCTTCTTGAGGTATAATGATGGATAACATGGACTTATTTTCTTCATGTAATTAGTAGACACCCATGTCCCTCTCTTCAACTCCTTCCAAGGGATAAACCAAATTATTGGCATTTCATATTTCATCCAAGAACATGTCTAGTATCTCCTCAAGGTGAGTTTTTAAATCTTGACTAACCATATGTTCATCCTCATCAAGGATGGTGAAATTAAGTTTCATGTGGATATATGCAATGGGCTCAACCTCAATGTATACCTTCATTCCATATCTTGTCTAGAATTCCATGTATGACTGATTTGATGCTAGATAACCTCTAATCTTTGTAGTTAATTCTCTAGATAAGCATAGGAAAAAATGAGGAGGCACATCAAAAACCAATACATCTTAAACCACTAAGACATTAGGACAAGAATGTAGGGTCAAGTTAAGATCCTTGATGATACCAAATGGCTTTGTGGAAGATCCATCCAGCTATAACACTCCTTTAGATTAGGGCTCAGACTTTAGACCAAGTAGGTTTGTTATGGACTTTGACATTACTGAGTTGCTATCCCTAATATCTACAAAGCAATTATGCACTAAAGATTCATTGATGATTACTAAAATGTAGAAGGTAGGAGGTTTGATCAACTTACCTAGTTGCCTTTCATTTTGTCCTTTAGTTGCATTAGTGAGGACCACATTCTCCTTGATTGGTGGTCTCTCAGAAACATTGATTCTTGATAACCCTTCTTGGAGGATGTCTACCTGACCAGGGGTAGAGAGCATATCCCACATTGGCACACTCACATTAGACCTTTTCATTTATTCCATAGTGTTGATGGGTTAACCACCAACCTTTGGTTATGCTTTGGGAGCCAAAATTGCACCTTGAGTTTATGAGTTTTGGGGAACAAATACATTCCCTTGATTTTGATTCCTTAGAGCTATTGGAACCTTTGGAACATTAGCAGGTCTAATTGGATTTGATATTGAAAGAGTAATGGTAGGAATCTCTTTGACTTCTTCATGGTTACCATCCATGTTCCTTCTTTTCAACCTTGTATTTTTTGTCACTGGGATGTATGCTTGACTATAACTAGCCTACTGGTTGAGTGTATAACACTCTTATTTCTCATAGTTAACCATTGTATCACCTACCTAGCTTGGTCCTTGATTAGGACCTTGAATTTGTCTAGGCTCTTATGGTTTTGTCCTCATGGGTAACTCTATGTTTTGAGCCATAAGAGATTGATCATACCCATAATTAGTATCTTTTTGTCATTGATCATTTAAAGCTTGAGTGAAATCAATGTTTGGGATAATGGATTTCCTAAAAGACTAATTCTAAGGCATGGTACCCTTAGCTTCTTAAGCAACATTATTATGAATAGGGACCAAAGTGTTGGAAGTGCTTTCAACATTTGCATTATAGTTTCTCTACATATTATAGTTAGGCTTCCCTTGACCTTGGCTTTGACCTTGGTTTTGACCTTGGCCCTGGCTTTGGAAGTTTCCTTTATAGGGTGACCTATTTTATTGATAATCTTTTTGTTGAGGTTGATATGAGGCTTGGTAAGGCCTATTGAAATATTATTTCCTCTTAACATTCATTAGTTTATTTCTCAAGGATTGGAACATGCTCTTAAGCTCTTGAAAGGTATTTTGTTCTTGGGAATCACTAGATCCACTTGTGGAAGCTTTTTATTTCTTAGGTGAGGGTATAATAGCAAGTATAGGCATAAGAGGAATGACATCAAGGGTAATAATATAAAAAGGAGGTATCCTAATCTCAATGAATAATGGCATTGGTGGTCTAAGTATAAACTTGCTAGCCTACACCAAATAATTGTTTGCTGTAATTGTTACCTCATATGCATTTGGCTATGTGTTCCCTCCCATAGACTAGATCATTACTGCAATGTCAATGTTTAGGGCCTTCAAATAGTATAGGAAGGAAAAGTTAGGGGTAGACCTAACATAGATTGGGATTATATCCCAAGTCTTTTAGAACCTTGTATTGAAGTCTTGCATAACTTTGTGAGGGGATATTTTTATTGTGGTTAATTTTTATGCAAGTGATAAATGGTCACTTTTATCCTCAAATTTCTTACACAATGCATCCCATAATTGATCATATGATGTAATAGATTTAGCATCAAGGTTTCTATACCAATCAAGGGCTTTATCTTTTAAGGAGATGGATAATAACCTAATTGCTACATTTTCCTCATTGATATCATGAATGTTGTAGAAATTGGCTATATCCATGAGGTGTTCAGAAGGGGTTGTAGCTTGGTCTCTAGTAAAATAAGGGACACTTTTGAGAGCTGCTACTAGAATAGGATCATATTGAAGGAGGTCTAGAGGACTTTGGCCATTAAAAGACATAAATGGGAAAACTCTAGGGGCTACCATGGCTATAAAAGGGTTTAACAAAGATCTTGTTGTAGGGGTAGGCCTTGAAATTATGTTAGGAACAAATTTGCCTTTATATGGGTGTGTATTAGTAAACCTTAAAATTTTTACTAAATTTAAAGGTAATTCAACAAATTCAAAGGGAATACCTCTAGAAGTTGACCTTGTAGTCACTTTTGGCATGAGATGTAGTCACTACTTTGCTACTAGAATGTTGAATCTTATTTTAGAGTCACTAGATGTTATTTTTTGGAAGCTATAACTACTAAAAATTGATCAAACTAGCATCAAACTTTGACCAATCTTCTTTGAGTTGTGTCCCGTTGAGCATGCCAAAAATTGTTGTAGCTTTAATTTGTACCCTTGGATAGGGTTATTCAAGCTCTTTCCAATTGAGCTACACTATTGGATTAACCCTAGGCTATGGGTCACCTATGGTGGGGTTGAACCTTCGAAAAAGGTTGACTTCCTCTTGATGGATCACCTATACTAATGTTTGCACTAAGAAAAGGGTCAGATAAGGGGTAAATGTCTATTAATAAGGATAAAAGGGTGATGCACCAAATTAAATGGGAACTCACATAAGCATGAAATATACACTAAAGAATCATAAGATAGAAGTAGCTCACACAATCTCAAAATCTAGCTAATTGCATAAGTGTTTCATACACTAGGTTTAGGAAGCAAGAAATAAAGCTAAGAGGAATTCTAAGACTCATACCAATCTTACATTAATAGTAAAAAGAACACAAAAGTAGACCTATAATCAGCTAGAAAACACCCTAAAATAGTTAAGAAAGAAGGACAATGGGCATGGAAGATTCTCCTTCATAATGCCATCATGCACAAGCTTGCTAAACATAGTTCAAAATTAAGAGGTAGGAAAAGGAAATATTTATTATATTTAAGATGTATTTCATACAAGTTTTGATAGGGTCTAGCCTTATCAAATTAGAGTCTCTATTCTTATAGAATTGAGAGAGATTTCATATCAAAAGTGAGAGAGACTTTTCTTCTAAAAATTGAGAGAGAGCTTATAGATGGAAATAATGGGTAATATTTGAGAAAGGGAGAGAGAAGGATCATGAGTATATAAATCATTAATTGAGCTACCACCTTTTTTATCAAATTAAAACTAGTTCTCTATTGACAAGTTAACTTTTTATTTGTCCCAATAACACTCAAATCTTCTCATTGGCTGAGAAAAATGCACTAGAAGACAATAGTTCCTAATGGTGGTGAGTGTTATGCCCTTAACCATTGGTGTCTCTAGGGATATGTGTGGCTAACTTGGGCTTACATATCTATTTTATTTACTTATTACATTTCTCTATGTTCTTAGATAGGTCAGCCTATGGAATAACCTTGGCTAATTAAACTATATATAGGAAGTAGTGGTTAGTATTTAAGCATCATATGTGAAGTATTATACTAATAGTGCATTATTTTGGAGATTTCCCCCTCGAAATGTCTTCCTATATTATCCATTATTCTATTTTGATATCAATTATCATTGTGAATCTCTCATATTTTCTTATTCTGTGAAATATAATATCATTCTATGTGAATATCTACGTAATTACATTACAAGTCATATTAGAGCTTTGATTTTGGCAAGTTTCCTATGGTGTTTTTTTTGGATCTGGCGAGGTGTGGCTTTTGAGAGTAGTGAAAGTGAAAAAACATAACTTGTAATTTAGGAAGAATTAATTTTTTTTCATCTGCGTAGTATTGCTTGAAACACTTTTTTGAAAAAAAAATATTTAAGAAAAAAAGTCTAGAAATTTTTTTTCCCCTTGCACACTTGCAGTCATTGGATTCATCTCGGTGAGATGATCATAATGGCATATTATATTGATACACTTTTTTTGTTGGGTCAAAACCCTCCTAGGGTTTGTTTATGGTAGGTCCTTCAACTCAGGGAAGAAAAGGGGTACAAAAAACTCCTAAGACTTTTATTGATGACATGGAATCTAGAACTTTATATTTAATGGTTTCTCAGTTTCAAGAGTACAAAAAAACTTGGTGAGGCATGATGAATTTATTATAGTTCAAGCTAATGTTTTAGGGATGTACAGAGAGATTAATGGAGTTCATAATGAATTAAAGTATATCACTGTGTAATTGGATGCCCTCACATCTTAGTTTTATCCTAACAATCTTCCACTTCAGCATTCAAATCCTCCTCTCAACAACTCCCATACTAGTATGAAACCAATGTTACCAAAATTAGACATGTGTAAGTTTGATGGTAAGGATCCTCTCACTTAGATTAACCAAATTGAGAGTTTATTTGAGCTACACCAAACCCCTAGTTCTCAGAGGGTGATGGTGGCATCCTTGTATATGGAACCTGAGCAATTCATTTGGTATCATTGGTTATGTGATCAAAAGAAAAAAAATGGTGCTCCCATTACATGGTCTATTTTACTAAGGAGTTGGCATCTCATTATCAAAATAATGTCTTTGAGAACTATTTTATCTAATTAGCCAAGTTATGTCAAATAGGACCTATGAAGGATTATATTCATCAATTTTAGAATCTCTCTTTAAGGGTGGAAAATATCATTGAGAAAATTTTGATAGATCTATTTTTGGGTGGCCTCAAAGATAGAATCCAATAATAATTTCAAATGTTTAACCCAAAATTTGTATCAAAAACTAGCCTTAATGCACATGTGATAGAAGAAAAAGAGATGATCAAAAGGAAAACTTTCACTAATGGTTGTGATCATAACTTTTCAGCACCATCCTTTCCATAGCCCACTAGATTAACATAATGACAAATTGAGGAGAAGCAAGCTAAAGGGTTGTGTTATGGTTGTGACAAAAAATGGAGAAAAGACCATTGTTGTGTGGAGAAGAATCTATTTTACATTGAAGGTGCCAATGATGATGAAGAGGATGTAGAAGTATATGATGCAGATGTAGAAGTTCCTAAGGAAAAATTTGAAGACTCTCAGCCTACTAATTCATGTGATTCCCTGTCAAGTATTAGTATTCCCCAAACTCTTAAGGTGATGGGTTTCCTTAAGAAATAAAAGGTTACTATCTTTATTGATTCTAGGAGCACACACAATTTCATCCATAGTAAGTTGGTTGCTCATTTAAACTGTTTCATTTATCTAGATCTATAATTTTAGGTTATGATTGTAGATGGTAGTACTATCATCTATTCAAGAAAATATCATAGTATTAATTTGGCCATGGGAGACTAATTATTGGATTCTCCTATGTTTTCTATTTCGATGGGTGAAGCTGATATTATTCTAGGAGTCTAGTGGCTCACCACTTTGGGCACTATTGAGATGAATTTTCAATAATTATTCATGCATTTTCATTGAAAAGAAAATACATTTGAGTTAAGAGGATTAAAAGCTAAATCTCCCCAACTTGTTAGCTCCCATCAAATGACAAAGATTCTTCGTAATGGTGCTAAGGGATTTGTAGCCCACTTGTTTTCTATTAAAGTACAACCAACTCAGCCATCTCTACCTTTTGATCTACAATAAATAATTAATGTTTATTCTATTGTTTTGGAGACATGTCAAAAGGACTTTCACCTAGCTACATTCATGATCATACCATCACACTTATTCCTAATAATACACCACCTGACATCAGGCCATACAGGTATCCTTATGCCCAAAAAAGTGAAATTGAAAATATGGTATAAGATATGTTAGATGTAGGAATCATTCACCATAGCTAAAGTGAATACTCATCACCAGTTGTCATGGTGAGAAATAAATATGACATTTAGAGGATGTGCCTTGACTACAAAGAACTCAACAAGTACGCTATCAAATATAAGTTTACAATTCCTATCATTGATGATTTTCTAGATGAATTGAATGGTGCTCTTTATTTTACCAAGTTAGATCTACGTTCTAGGTATCATCAAAAATGTATCCATGATGAAGACATACCCAAAACTAATTTTAGGACTCATGAGGGCCATTATGAGTTTTTGGTTATGTCTTTTGGCCTAACAAATGTACCATCTACTTTTTAGAGTTTGATGAATACTATTTTTAAGATATTTTTGAGGAAATTTTTTTTGTTATTCTTTGATGATATCCTCATTTATAGTAAAAATTGGGTAGACCATTTACAACATGTGAAAGAGGTACTCTCCATTTTAAAGCAAAATCGATTGTATGCCAAACCTTCTAAATGTAATTTTGGGGCTGGTGAGGTTAAATATTTAGGTCATTTGGTATCTTATGAAGGAGTGAAAGTGGATCCTAAAAAAATCCAAGCAATGGTAGACTGGCCAATTCCTAAGACACTCAAGCAACTTCAGGGATTTTTGGGACTTACTGGTTATTTTCATAAATTTTTCAAAAATTATGGTAGTATTACAGCCCCACTTACCTCTTTGTTAAAGAAAGACTCCTTTTAGTGGACTGATGCAACTACCTAGGAATTTGAATAATTGAAATTGGCTATGTACACTACTCCAGTATTGGCCACTCCTAATTTTTCTAAGACTTTTGTGGTTAAATGTGATGCATTTGGGTATGGTATGGGTTTTGTACTCATTTAAAAAGGTAGACCACTAGCATTTGAAAGTTGTCAACTCAAGGGTAAAAATCAGCACAAGCCCATCTATGAGAAGAAAATGATGGCCATTTTGCATACAGTCAAACAATGGAAACCTTATTTGATGGGTCATCACTTTTAGGTAAAAACTGATCATGATAGTCTTAAATATTTTTTTTAAACAAATGTTGTCATCTGAATAAAAATAAAAATGGGTAACTAAGATGCTAGGCTATGATTCTGAAATAGTCTACAAAAAAAACAAGGACAATGTGGTGGTAGATGTACTATCCAGAAAAGATGAATCAGTTGAGGCATTGCTATGTGTCATAACCATTTTGTAGGTAGATTGGATAGAGGAAGCACAATCAAAATGGGAACATGATAGTATTTCTCATGATTTGATTCAAAATCTTCAATAGGTTTTAGATGGATTTGAAAAATTCACATGGAAAGGTAATGCATTATGGTACAAAAATAGATTGTGCCTATGTAATAATTCTCTTCTTAAACAAAAAATCCTTTAAGAACTTCATGAAACTCCAATTGGGGGTCATTCAAGATTTTTAAAAACCTATCACAGGATCAAGAAAGATTTTTTTGGAAGGTCTCAAGGGTGATGTCCAAAAATATGTGGTTGAATGTATGATTTGTCAACAAAACAAAGGCAAAACCATCAAAACTCTAGGTATTTTACAACCTTTATCTATTCCTAACCAGCATTGGGAAGAGGTCTCTATGGATTTCATTACAGGGTTACCAATATATAATGGTCAAAATGTTATCATGGTTATTTTGGATCGTCTCAGTAAGTATGCTCATTTTTGTTCATTATCCTAGCCATTTGTTTCTAGTACAGTAGCTTCTGCTTTACTCAATATAGTTCAAAAACTGCATGGGACTCTTAAGATCATTGTCAGTGATAGAGATCCTATTTTTACTAGTAATTTTTTGACTGAGTTATTTACATGTGGTATCATCCTCAATCTAATGGACAAACTAAGGTAGTCAAAAAATGTCTAGAAGGATATCTCCATTGTTTTATTTGTGATAAATAGGATATATGGGTTTATTGGCCACCACTTGTTGAATGGTGGTATAATACTTTTGTTCATAGTTCTTCCAAAATTTCTCCTTTTGTGGCAATATATGGATACCATCCTCCATCTATCACTTCCACATTCAAGGTCCATCCTAAGGTTCGTACAGTTGAAGAACATATTCAACATCAACAGAAGGTCCTTACAAGTTTACGTGAAAATTTAGCTATGGCCTAGAATCGCATGAAGCAACAAGTAGATCAACATAGAAGTGAGAGGTATTTTAACATTGGTGATAAGTTCTTTATTCACTTATATCCATAAAAATAGATGTCATTAAAGCAACAAAAAAAGGATAACAAGTTATCCCTTAAGTTTATGGGCCTTATCAGATCTTATAGAAAATTGGCAGTGTGGCCTACAAGTTAGATTTTTCTTCATCCACTCACATACATCTAGTATTTCATGTATCATACCTAAAGAAATTCATTGGACACATAGTTAACATTCAAATAGAATTACCCAAAATTGGATGAGGAAGGTAAAGTTATTCTTGATCTAGAGGTGATCCTTCAATGATGCACCAAGCAATTGCATTTTAGATTAATTATAGAATACTTGATCAAATGGAAGAATCTGCCATGTGAAGATGACACTTGGGAGGATGAAGCATTTATGCAAAAACATCTAGAGTTGCCACAACATTGAGGACAACATTGTTTTGAAGTGGAAGGGCTTGTTATGCCATTAACCATTGGTGTGTCTAGGGATATGTGTGGCTGACTTGGGCTTACATACCTCTTTTATTTACTTATTACATTTCTTTATGTTCTTAGATAGGTTAGCCTATGGAATAACCTTGGCTAATTAGACTATATATATGAGGTAGTGGTTAGTCTTTAAACATCATATGTGAATTATTTTGCTAATAGTGCATTATTGTGGAGGTTTCCCCCTCGAAGTGGCTTTGTTATATTATCCAGTATTTTGTTCTACTGTCAATTATCATTGTGAATCTCTCATATTTTCTTATTCTATGAAATATAACATCATTATGTGTGAATATCTATGTAATTTCATTATAGTGAGTCATGATCCTTCTTATGACGTAAAAACCTTAGGCACCCTAAAAATTTATTAAATGGTATAGTTGCTTTCTCTGACCACCATATTTCCATCTTGGGGCTCTATGTCATCTCCACTTGCTTCATTATGAGGGAAAGGTCCTTGTATCTATAGACTTGATAGAGCCATGCCTAAGTCTACTTTTAGTGGCTATAAGTACATGTTTATAAAAAATATGATTATTTTGATATATGAGACACTTCTCCATGATTACACATCTACCCCTACTCCAACTTAAGTATAGATATTTACTACATATTCAAAAATTAATCCAAATTATTTGTTTTCATATAGTCAATATATCGATGAAATGCATAGATGTTTAGTCTTACTTTGACAATTACTAGTCTATCTTTGATCTCTATATTAGACCATAAAATACCTATCATGCTTCCACTAAGATTTAATGGTGACATTTGATCCTAAAAAATATGCTCTGGTTCAGATTGGATCATGTTTTGAATTCTAGTCAAAGTTTCATAACCTCAACCTTTAATATTGGTCATTGATATTAATCTGGGCCTTCAAGATTATAGCACCTTCAACCTTCATTGTTGGTCATTGATCTTGATCTGGGCCTCTCATATTGTGCCAACTATCATCTCTTTTTTTGTTATATAATATCCTACTGACTCTTTGACCTCTATATACCATTGATCTACTTTTGTAATATTAAACATGAGCCATAAATCTTCTACCAGATTAATGCAGTTGAGACACTTGGTAGCTCCTCATTAGCCTTCAAGATTCATTGACTTGTTGACACAATGCTCACCATTGTATATAATTTATATGATTTCATGCTCACCATTGATCTTCTTAGACCCACTGACCTTATCAATCACCACACACTATTAGATCTCTATTAGGAAACCCAAGATCTTTCCACTTTTTATTGTCTCACTTATGCTATCCTTTTGACTTGATGTTCACTATCGATTTATTTTGCATGATCAAATACACAATGTTAGATATTTTGGACCCACTTACACTATCAGTCAATACTCATCATTTGATCTTGAACTTATCTCCCAATATTTGGACATTTTTCAATCTCACATTAAACCATGGGATATTTTAATTCAAATTACTACTTTGTGAAGCTTAAACTTAACATTCTGATACACGTTTAATTATGCAAGTCTTACTTTGAAGCTTTATAACTTGAGATAGACAACTCATCAAGTTATGAAATTTTTAGAAGATGATAAAAGTATGAATAAATTCATGTCCATGTGGTCTTTTGGCCTTGAAATGCTTTATAAGCATAATTATTAAATGTATAATCAATATGACCAATCCATTCCTATGTGACGTTCCATGACGGTCTATGCTCTTTAGACTTATGCTTGAATTATTATCTCTTTTAGAAATGATCTAATAGACTTATAAGACTTTTTGAAACTTAATTCATGCTCTTGAATGCTTGAAACACCATGAAAACCTATTGGTCTTATTTACTTTGAAATTCTAAACTTGTTTCAGGACTTGATTCTGAAAGATCAATAAAACACACTTTAAGGTTACTTAAAGTGTTTCAAAATATTTATGAGTGACTTTTGATCTTTAAATCACTCATTCCATCTATAAATCTATTCATCTATTCAAACCATTTTTTGGAAAAAGATCCTTATGTGGGCCAAATTTGGCCAACAGGCCCAAATAGGTCAATAGAGTGTATTTAATCATACCAAAGTAGATCAAGGGTGAGTGAGAGGTCAACTAGTCAGTGAATCTCAAGACTGAAGGATAATTTTACAAATGTCATGGCTATGGAAACTATCAAGTAAATAAATGGTATGCATTTGAGCTATTTAAAGGAAAATCAATGGTGTGCAAAGGTCAAGAAGTTAACAAGCTCATGATGAATGTAAGGCTGCCACATGTTGCAAGCACATAACCAACCAAGAGTGATTGCAAGATCCCCAAAAATGAGTGAAGATCTAAAACTTATCACAATATGATAATCCCAAATTGATATCAATGGATGATGTTAAAATTCAAGTCTAGGGGATTTCAAGTAGAGGTCAAATATTGTTCAGGTTGAATGAATAATAAAGGTTTCAAAGGGTGTATATCACCATTAGATCTCAGTAGAATACCATCAAGTAGATCAATCCATATATTTAAGGATATTAATGGTGAAGCTCTATTTCCATTAAGGATCAGAGGTAGAATAGGTCTATGTATACCTAATATAGTTTTAGGAATGATGTTATGTAATATTCAAGTCTTCATTAATATTATAGATATATGAAAATTAATAAATGAGATTATTTTTCAATCTATAGTAAATCTATATTTAGTTTGGAGTAGATACAGGTATAAAAAATATATGTAAGAGTGTCTTATATTCCAAAACATTTTCAAAGTTTTGGTTAACACTTGATATGGAGGAGTGTCTTATCATCATGTTCAACACCCCAAAACATTCTCAAAATTTCACTATTTATCTCAGGTCTATCATAGTCCAAACATACATACTTCTATCACTAGACCACTGGCTCTTGAGAGCTAATACCTACAAACCCTCCTCAAGGGTGACCATGAGTATTTATAAGGTTGTTTAATGTATCTAAAATTCTTTTAATGATGTTTCAAACCTCACATTATGTGTATCATCTTCACAACATGATTTTTGAATTCCTCTAAGGTTGTGCCTCTCCCATGTTGAGGCATGTGCGTTAGAATGTTATAAGAAGATCTCTTTGAATTAGAAGTGGGATTGATATAGGATGAAATAGAGTGTGAGGGGGAATTTTAAGATCTAATAAGTTATCAAGTGGCTTTAAATAGTGATTTTGACCTCAAACAAACTTAGAAAGATTTTTCCAATCTATTGTCTATCTCAATCACAACTGGGTCACTATCATGCCACCTTCTTATCACTCAACTTCTTGGATCACCTTAAATTATATAAAATAATATTATAAATCTCATGATAACTATATATCTCAGCTTATTTAATTTATTTAGCTTGTACCCATCATCAAAATGGATGGAAACCTCTATGTCTTGCTTTACATTGTCACCACCATCCAAACATACATGCTTATGGTCATGATTTACCATGACGGTCTAGTTGGTGCTTGTATAAGCCTTGAATAGGCTATAAAATGTCATTAAATTTAAATTCATGCCCACACATGACCCAGTTTAGGTGTGAAAGCTTTTTATAACCTTGAAAACCCAATTATAATTGGAAGTGGTGTTGCCATAGTCAGTTGCCTTGAATGAATCCCTACATTTCTTTATGAATTAGTTCTAATGAAGATTTGAGTAGGTTTGAGGAGTTGAATAGTGATATAAATGATCCAATTATGATTTTTATCTCTTCCATATTATAATTTTCAAGGCTAAAACATCTTTTCATCCTCTTATAACCTGACTATCATGTTAAAATAGTGAAAAAGAGCTAATTTATTACTATTACTTATGTATGCATGGTGTATCTAATTTAATTTAGTGATATGGAGGTCCCCTCACACCTTTATATCAAATTTCAATGGTTCATCTATTTTTATCAATCTCAAAAGTGAAATTATGAAGAGAAAACCAAACCTATGAGGATATGAGCATTTTGACTACTTAGACTCTTAGAGATTATTCATAAAGTATAGGGACTTAATCAAAAAACCAGTGTCACAAATTTAAATGTAATTAGGGTCCCCTTATTTTCCTATGAGTTTTGGTTCCAATGCTCTCTTTCTCTCTCCACCACATACTAAATGTTTGAAATTGACCCTCACAAGCTTGTGAATCTTATTGAAACTACCCTTTGGGAAAGAATAAAATATGAAAAATGCATTATATTTTCCAAAGATAAAAATTTATAACCATTTATTTCCACTTCCCACATTTAATATCTTTTTATATGCTTCAAATGTCTCTTACACACACAAATCACCATATTTGACCTTGAATTAACTTGGCAAGCCTTGTGGTATGTTGGCAAGGTTTAAAATGACCTTGGGAATGTTATCACATTTGAATTTAAGACTTATAAAGCCTAAGACCACATTTAATGCCTTGAATCATGACCACTCCATTATATCAAACTACATTTAAACTAACTTAGACTCTTCATGACCCTTGATAATGAAAAATTACATAAGAAATGGATAAAAACAAGCATAAGATCATAAACCATCATTATCATAATATTACCAAATAAACCTTAATCTTTTCTAAATGATTTTGATATTAATATATTGTGACTTGATAACAAGACTATGTGCTTTGACTAGACCATCCTAAGGGACTCTGAAAACTACTAAGAACAGCAAAATGCTTACCACTATGAGACCAACCATAACCAAGATAAAACCTTTCAGATGGATATCAACAAAGCTAAGAGAATTATGACCAAATTTTGGAATGTTACTAACCTATGGTGATCAATTTTGGCTATAATTTATATCAATAAACCCAATGTGGAAACTCTTAAGCCTCAAAGCTAAAATGGTTGAATAAGTATCAATATTGAAGGAGGCTAGAGGCAAAAGAGGAAGGAGGTTTTCAAATCCTATGGTTAGTCACCAATGATGAGACCAATATGATTTGGTGATATTTTTTTTAGTTATTTGGTGTGATGTAAATTTCATTTTTTCATTTGTATGATGTGTGAAATAAATAAACGATTGTAATCTTGCCCTACTAAGTTAGAAAATAGGATAATGTTGTTATCATTGAATATTTAAATAGTTGTCTAAGAGGGAAATTGACCACAAGAATACACTAATTAAAAATATCCTATGATTTTTATACTTCATTAGAAGATGGTTGACCGATGAATAAGTTGAATTGGAAGTGAAATCAAGATAAGTTCTCATATGTAAGTGACCATGTGCAGCAAGATCTATAGAGCAATATTCAAAAAATAGTATTAAAACCTAAAAGTATGTGTTGGCATATGATTCTATTTTTAGTTCACATGATGTCCTTTTTACCCATGTAAACACTAAGGGTGGGAATGTTAGGAATTGGTATTTACATTGATATAAATTACTATTCACTATGTGTAAATTATTGTATGGTTAATATGGTAATATAATTATATTGGTTAGTTATGTTTTTGTGTGTGTATATATATACAACTAATGAATAATAATTATATTAACATATTAACCATATGGTAATTTATACATAGTGAATAGTAATTTACACCAATGTAAATATTAATTCTTAACATTCCCCCTCTTAGTGTTTACATGGGGAGAAATGACATCATGTGAACTAAAAATAGAATCATATGCCAATGCATACTTTTATGTCTTCATAATATTGTATAAATATTGCTCTTTGGATCTTTTTTCACATGGTCACTTTCATACAATAACTTATCTTGCTTTCACTTCTATGATCAAGGAATCCAAGGAGGGTGGTTAGATCATATGTTAGCTTCATAATGAAATCAACTCAAAATGAAAGTAATAACACACTAACATTGATAACACTACCTTACCTAGATCAAAGGGAGGAGCATGGTAAATAAACATAAATTAACAAAGCACAATTAAAAAATGGAAAGAACTTACTCACAAATTCCTTAACAAATCCTTGAATGTTCTAAGAGGCTTCTTCATTTGGCTTTCTCAAATTATGCTCAAAAGGTCTTCATCAATGGGTCTTGGCTATCTCCATGTCTTCTTACCAACATGCTTATGATTTTGTATTTGATATGGTTTAGTTTGGCTCCCTCTTTGCATTATAACACTATGTATTTCCTTCATGAGTCAAATCTTGCATTACAACATTACTTTATCCAATCTCTCCAAATGAAGATCTCTAGGCTTGCTCTGATAGGTTTTGAAATGACTTGAAATGAGTTAAATCCTAACCTTGGTTGGCTTAGTTAACCTCAATAGGTCTAAAAAGTGTCAAATAGTCATGATTAACATGGAATAAGCATGGGTGGGATATTTTCCAAAAATGACAACTCACAAAAGTTAATGATGAAAACCTAAGATATTTATTGAGTTTTGAATTTCCCTTTTTGATAATTGCTTTAATTTATCATGGATGAATTCAATTAGGCTTGGATTAGGATTCAATTTTAATTAATTTTTATTAGGCATGTTGAACATTTTCAAGATTTTGAATTAAATAATTTGAGTATTTATTTAATTTAATTGATTTATGGGCCAAATTGATTTATTTACATGGTAATGAAGCCAAATTTGAGACTCTTAAAAATTTATAGGCTAGATGTTCAATGGTTAAGAATAATTGTTCTAAATTTGGGTATAAATCCATTGGTGGCCATTTTTAGGTGTTTATAGTTTTCCCATATTTAGGAAGGTGTTGTAAGTTGTAAGCATAGTAATGTCTTCTCAAAGAATAAAAATGTTTTGTGTGATTATGAATTCACTGAAAATGGATGAACTATATCTTCCCCCTTGAGGGAGAAGTTGGTAAAAGGGGTCAGCAAATGGTCCCTCAAAATAAGGAAACAAATGGAACAAACAAATGAAAAGTGATGGGGTGACAACACAATTATTTAGCCAAAGTTTGTCAAAATCATTGAGAATTCAAGTGGGATGGTGCACAATGGTTTTCCCAAAGGTGGTTATAAGCATTGTACCTTGATAGTGGCAACATGGTATGATAACATAATGATTTGCCCAAAGGAGGGTATAATCATTGAGAAGATGGAGCTACCCTACTTAGGGCAAGTAAATAAGATAAAAACATGCCCTAGGTGGGCATAATAAAGTGAATGATTTGTCCAAAAGTGGTTATAATCATTAACCCTCAAATTAGTGACAACATAATGATTTTCCCAAATTAGTTATAATCATTGAGAATGCAAGTTTGATGATATACAATGGTTTTCCCAAAGGTAGTTATAACCATTATACCATGATAGTGGCAAATGTGATTGATGGTTGATTATTGAAATCATCATGATGATAATTTGATATAGAAGATAAAGATGAATTAGGACAACCAAATAGTATGGAGATGCTCATCCAAACTAACAAAGTTTAAAATTCTTTCATTATTTAATTACTCTATTTGGGATATGCTTGAGATAGTTATTGGTGTTGGTGCTAAGGAGATATCGATGATACATTGTTGTTTAAACTTCTCAAAGCTAATTTTTCTTGTAGCATGTGAAGGTAGGCATCATGATATAACACCATGAGGACTTGACCAAAATATTCATAAAGATTGACTCCCATGATCTAATACTCAAAGGAAAATAATGCACCAATGATAAAAACCATGATGACAATGTAGACATATGAATATGGATGGATTCAAGTATAAATATGAAAGGAATCACCTAATAAATACACATATAATAAATTAAGGAAATAATGTAAAAAGTAAACAAACAAGCATACAAACAAACATACAAAAAATAAACAAATAAATAAACAATTGTGAGTCCCAATGTTAGTACAAACAACATGACAAGCATTGCCCATAGAAAATAGGCTATAATTTAATGAAAAAACATGATGGGGGAATATAATAAAAAGGAAGGGGGTAGCTAAGTTGTCTCTATATGCACTATGAAAGTGAATGCTACCTACATACTTCCATGGATGATATATACAATAAAACTTCAGTCCAAATGTAGTTCTTTTAAGAAATGGGATATAAAAAACTGATGATGATCAAAAAACATGATTGAGATTATAGAATAATAGGAATGATCTTACAAAATCATAAGTGCATGGGATAAAAGGCCAATAAGGATGAGGAAACTAAGTGACAAGTGACTTATTGTCACTTAGTAAGTGTTCTTAGAAACCTTAAGGCAATGAAGTGATCAATATTTTTGGTTTTTTTTTAAATCAATTTTGCAAATGTTTTTAGAATTTTGGAGTATCTCAACTTAATCAAGAATGATGAGACACTAAATGATCCAAGCTCAAAAAATGATGAGATCATGAAAAACTTGAATAGATGAATATAAAATGTTGAGTGTGATGAAAAGGGGGATTGAGCTGACCTTAACAAGGATTGAACATGACCCACATAGTCTTAAATATATCCCTAGTTCATAGGAGTTCCACTTGACAGTGGAGGAAGTTGACTAGTGTAGCATCCAATTCAAACAAAATAGGCAAATTTGGCATAGTACGACATAGGAATGGCTAGTTGGTATGTCAAGGCACAATAAACAAATGTTTCCCCTAATTTTACCATAGGAAATTATAACTAGGATATAATGAATTAGATCAATGATATTAATTTACCCATAGGAGGTTACAATGAGTAGAAAGACTGGTGAGACATTGATTTACCTTTATAGGTGGATATAATTAGGCTCACATAAAAAAACTTGATATAAGAATAGAACAAGAAATGAAGGATGAAACTACCAATACTTCTATCATATTGCTCTAAAATACTACCTCTATTTGAGATGCTTTAAATAATTACTGAAATTGATCTAATTATTTATGTTTAAAATGTGAAACTAATCGATGAACCAAGGTCAAATGGGATAGGTAAAGAGTGATCAAAACATGTTAGGTTTATATTTCATATATGGTAGGATGGGATAAGTGATAGGTAAAGTGATAGGTTGATAGATTGATAGGATGAAATTGTAAAATGGTTACCCCCAAGTGATAAGGAAAATGGTTAGGGTGTGTTATAATGGTAAAAGGAATGTTAAATGAAAACTACATGGTACATAATTTTGGTTGATGATGGTTGTTGGTTTTGGATGTTTTTGGCCTGGGTATGGTTTTTGATTATATTGTTATTACTGATAAGGATATGCACATCTTGATCAACAAATTATATAGCCAAAATAGTCAATCATGTTAATTGTTATCTCACACCTTGTTTGAATAATTTCTCTATTAAGAATGGGCTACATATTTTGATGTAAATGATGTTTTTACCTTCATTGGCTATTGATTCTAATTCCTTCAAAAATTAAGACAAGGCATCTTTGTAGCCTCTATAAAGGAAAGTATAGACAAGGATGGTAAATAGGGATAAATGTTGGTTGATAGGTTTGATTGGGAAAAAGAATGGTGAAAGATAATGGAAGAGATTATGGTTGGGAAACAAATGAAGATCAAGATTTTTAGGCACACACAATGTTGTTGATTCCAAATTTGACATAACTTTGGATATGGTAGGGCCAAAGACTTCTAAATATGCTCTCAATAGGAGCACCAAATTTTTATATTATTTAGGCTTGAGAGTAGCTACCATCTGATTAGGCTATAGATTGGAAGCTATATTGATTTTATCTTTGATTTTGTCTCCATCAAATAATGAATAACTTTTATGCTCATCTATTGGCACCTTTAATAGGTTTTTACCAATGAAGTTGTCTTGATTATCCCATAGTGCCTTCGAGAAGGTTTCACCAAGGAATGTTGACTTTTGACTTTGATTGTCTTCTATTTCCTCTAAAAAGGTTTCACTGAAAGATGCTGAGTTTGAAATTTGATTATCTCCTAACACTTATGAAAATATTTCACTAGGAGAGTGTTCTTATTCTACATAAATTTGGTCTTGGCCTCCCTGATGTTATTCAAATGATATGTCACCATGGATGAAATTTAATAAGGTGTGATTCTATCAGTCATAATAGGCACTTGTCAGAGATGGAATGTTAATAATATGGCTATGTTGGTTGGTCGTAATGGCATGTGGAATAGTAATGTAATGGGGAGAGGCAGCACAATCCTCATAGAAGATACTAGGAGAACTTGTGTTGATGCTGAAGTACTCATCATAAACTATGGAAGGATCACAAATGTATTTAAATTGATTTGCAAGGCATGCATAACCAATATTACAATATCTATAAATGTATTCTAATTTTGAATATGATTCTAACTCAATGGACTCTGAATCCAATGTTGATACTAATGTTGATTCTACTTTTGATGTTAAATCTGATGTTGATTCAAGAATAAAACCTAACTCTAATCATGATTGTTCATCTAGTATGGATGCTACTATAATTATGTTGTGTTGAATGCTTGGTATTGGACAAGTAACAACATGTGATGGCATAATGGGATCTTTAGGAATAGGCTTTACTAAGAAGGACTACATAGAGACTAATTTATCAAAGTGAGATTCTTCAATGATGGGAAAAAGGTCAATAGATAATTTTTCAAAGTTTGTATTATTAAGGGGAAGATCTTGAAAAATAGGCATATGGTCATGGTAATGATTTTCCCAAAGGCTCAACAAAAACTGGCTCATTATAGTGAGACTCCTCAATAGTAGGTATAGGATTGAAAGGTGATTCATCATAGGTTGACTTATCACAAATGATTGGTTTAACAAAAATAACTTGGATTGGTTGGTTTTATTGGCCTTGGTTTACAATCAATTATAAAATGCCAATTTTGAATACATCTTGGTCATTAAATGATTGGCTCAATTGAGGTATCAATTGGCTCTATTGGGGTACTGATTAGATTGGCTGGGGTACTAATTGGCTCATTTGGGGTATTGATTAGATTGGTTGAGGTACTGATTAGCTTGGTTGGGGTATTGATTGGATTGGTTGAGGTTATGATTGGATCATTTGGGGTTTTGATTAGATTGGCAAAGGTTTTGATTGGATTGGTTAGATTTTTATAAAGTGGGGAATGATTGGCATTAGATGAGGAATGGTCGATGGTTGGATAATGGTAGGGCATTGGGAAGAATCATTTCTCACATGAGCCACAATATGAAGTCCTATAATGGTAGTGATAGGGCATTGTGAATCTTGGTTGTTATTTCAAGTGAGAGGATAAATTATTGGAATGACATGGATGGGGCATTGTGTAACTTGGTTACTTATATAATCTAAAGGATGAGGTCCTATAATGATAAACCTAGGGCATTGTGAAGCTTGATTGCTTGTATAAGCCAAAGGATGAGGTCCTAGTATAGAAATGGTTGGGCATAATGGATAGTGATTGCTCACATAAGCCAAATCATCTAAGTCCTCAAAAACCATATCATCATAGTTGGTAAATTTATTTGGATCATAAATAGACATTTGACTTTGTTCCTCAAATAGGTCATGATTGTAGTCAATTTATAATTATATCATAAATTAGATTATACGTGACTTCACCATAAGTGTAGTTAGACATAACCACATCAATGAATAAAGCTCCAAAATAAAGAGGTTCTAGATTTCTATAAACTCTAAAAAATAATGTCCAAAGGACAAAAGTTTCAAACTTGGTCTAACATGGTCCAAAAAATGGGATGAAGCTATATCTCCAAACAATGGTCTAAAAATGGAGTTGTGTCTCCAAAATGGTTTATGCTAATACTTGGCATAAAATAGTCTAATATCAAATGTCTAATGTCAAATGTCATATACACAGAAGGTCAATCATTTGAATAAAAACCAACATGTTAAAATTTATGTCCAAAGTGTTCCAAGCATGTCTAAATGAGGAAAGGAGAATGTTGCTTGGTCTTTTATCCAAATGTAGAGTCAAAATCTAGGCTCAAACAGGTTGTGCTAGGACTTTTGGCCAAACATGGAATCAAAATTTATATTTTAAACAAATATGATGATGATATTTTAATCTAATGAGCTTGAAACACTTTGACATAAACCCAACACACAAAATCAAACATAAATATGATCAATTGGTATAAGGCACAAAGCAAAAGGCACCTAAAGAAAGGTTGTGTTCTCCCAAATAAAAGCACAAACAATAATGAGGATAAGCTCTATGAATAAATTAATAATTGTTTTCAAATTTGGGTAATCGATTAACCTAAATTATGTAACCAAAATAAATAAATATCTATGTATCAGCCCTTGTGAAAAAAGGCCTAAAGAAAAATCAATCAATGTTTAAATTCAAACTTGTCAAAGTTAATTAAAAACTCTAATGTTGAAAACTTGTCTATAGTTGACCAAACAAGCTAGACAATTTTGAACAACATTACCATGATAAATAAATATGTAACAAGGCATAAATGATTAGTTTCAACAATGATAATTCAGGACAAAAGACAAGACAAGTCTATTGAAATAATTTAAGTAGTGTAACAGTATTATTGCTCCCAAAAGACGTGATGATTTTTATGTTTCAAAGACTTCAAAGGCACAAGACTTGGAATGATTTGGGAAACATAACGTTACCCACCTTAATTAAGTGCTACTCATAATGTTTTTACACAAATGTTTTGCTAAGTTAAATCAAGGTGTCAAATGGATGGCATAATACCTCCTCAAACAATGGAGTGATGTTAGACACAAGACTTGTTCATGATGTGGTTTAAATAATAATTTTCACTTCTAACACACTAAGTAATAAATAATAAATGACAAAAATAAAACTAATTATATCATCCTAAATCTTATCAAGGTGTGGCAAAGTGGGGTTGACTAAAACTTATAAGTTTTTCACCATCTAGATTGATCCCATGTGTACATACTTTCACTTATGCACACAAGAAAAGAAACACATCAATTGATACTAAATCAATCAACTTATTATGAAAAGGTCTTGTCTTTTTCACAACCACTATATTCATGACTTGATCAATGTAGTGTAATGTCTAGATTGATCATATGTCCTGATCTAGCTTACCACTAACAGAGATGGTTTAACCACTCAAACCACCATCTCAGTTAGGCAATCCTAATTTATATATCCACACATGGATAGGGGTTAAAAAACTATCAATAGATGAAGCCCTGATTCAATGATTCTCTAAATAAAATGTGAGAGGCTATGACACCCCCTTCACAAGCCAAAATTCATGAAAATAAAATATGAGTAGCCCGACTTTAGGGTTACTTTTAGATCACTCAATAATATGTGATTTTGGGGAGAGCCTATGAAACTTTATTTCTACACCTTGGACTAGGAATTAAGTGCAATGAAAAGGCACTTTTGATCCCACAAGTTCGCTATAGGAGATGGAAGGATAGCATACATGTGTTATCTTTTTTACAAAACAAACAAACATGGCATAAAATTGAACGTGCTCAAAAGCATGAAAACTACATGTTTTAATGTTCATTTTAAGGCACCAAAAATGAAATGTGTTGTGAAGTTTTGGCCCCTTTGGCATTGATGGAAACTTTTTAAAACATTGAAACACATCTAAGGCATAAAAAATTTAACTAAGTTATTTTTAAATACCCAAAATATGATGTGAGTAAGATTGACAACATGTTCATATTTGATTAGGTTCATTTTTATGCACCAATTGAAATGTTTTGATTAGGTTCATCGCCCCTTGGCATATTGACAAATTTTAAAGAACTTTCACAAACCCAAACTAAGCAAAAACACAACCATGTTCATTTTAAGCACTTAAGTCAAAATTTTCAAGTTTAACCTAATTCATTTTAAACACCATTGTCTAAATGTGTAAGATCTAACATGTTAATTTTAGGACCCAAATTGAAATGTGAAATATTTGACTAATTCTTTTTAAAATCCAAAAATGAAATGTTTGATTAGTATAAAAAAGAAAATTTGGTGTTCAAATTGATCCTTCAACCTATAATTGTTAGATAATAACCCCCCCTACTTTGAAGCTCTTTCTTGATTGGGCAAATGATGTTTGATTTTTATATCTTGGGTTATCTTTGTGTTTTTACACCATGAATCGAGATCGATTCATGTATGTATTGGCATCGATCTATTTGAATTAGCATTGATTCATGTAGGGATCAACATCGATCTATTTGAATCAGCATCGATTATGTCTTATCTATAAAAACACAAAATGAAAAATGTTTACCACAAGAAAATGAAATGTTAGATAGCCAAAAATTTAGCAAATGTGTGTTCAAATCATGTCCATGACTTGTAATTGTTAAATAATAACCTTATACTTAGAAGTGCTTTTGGTTATGAGAAAATAAACTTTTAAAAAGTTGGTCTTGGGTTATCTCTATGTTTTTATATAGTGAATTGACATCGATTCAGGTAGAGATCAACATTGATCTATTTAAATCATCATTGATTCTATCCTGTCTATAAAAACACATAAAATAGAAAACATGTTTTTCTTCACAAGGAAAATGGTTAGCAATATGAGCATAAATCCAAGAAATAAAACCAAATTTTGTAATAAAATTATCAACATAAAAACATCTAGGCCCTTAGAAACATAATAACTCTATCAAATGGAAGAGAAATTCAAAAATACTAGTTCTCACCACATCTTGTTCTGCACAAAAATAATCGGCATTAATCAATGAGAATCAACATCGATCAGTGAGAATCAACATCAATCATTTAAATAATCAACATAGATTCATTGTCAAAACTGAGTGTAATTAAAAAATAGAGTACAAAAAATCAAAGCAAAAACTCTAATTTTTAAGGAATTCAAGCATTCATATGAAAATTTAGAAGTTGCATTTTGATCTTATTGGTATGTGAGATGTTTTGGGTCCCACCAATCATGTCATTTGTGATCGAG
Organism: Torreya grandis; assembly: GCA_037957365.1. Classification (NCBI taxonomy): domain Eukaryota; kingdom Viridiplantae; phylum Streptophyta; class Pinopsida; order Cupressales; family Taxaceae; genus Torreya; species Torreya grandis. The sequence goes on along the minus strand of JARHVA010003099.1, from coordinate 707,966 downwards.
GTGTTGGGTGAATATTTTGTCATCAACTAACTGATGACAAAATGGGTATATCAACCACAACATAGGGAGATTTACACCACAAAAAGTATGGGTTTACCAGATCTTTATGAAGTAAATCTCTCCTCTCATCAAGGGGAGGTTCCCTATAAATATTCACATGCTACATGCATATATATAATTAAGCAAAAAATAACACATGGGGTGGTATAACAGCATCTACCTCTCTTTTTTTAGAGGTAATGTACAAAGAACGAAAGCAGGATATCCTGGTCTGTAGCTAACAACACTCCTCTTCTTTCAGGAATGGTATCAAACGGAGAGCAGGAGATCACTTGAGGTAAAAAAATCCATAAGAACACTCACGTAAGCATAAAGTCTCCCGTAGTTTCTTTCACTGATTCAGAACAAACGTAACCGTAGAATAAAACAAAACACAAAGTCTCCACCTGAAACTACAAAAGATAACTGAATCTCAAAGATAAAAAGAAGCTCAAAGTCTATCCTCTACCTTTAGAAATGTCCTTAGATAATATAAACACGCCCACTTTGCTTATTAAATTAGATAAATAAGATATTACTAGGAAAAAGGACATAAGAACTATTTCCTAAATAACACACACAATCTCAACACAAAGTCTGAAATAACCTACTTCTCATTCATTCAACAAAATATGATTTACAAATTTGAGCACAAATTCTCAAAAGTTGCTTCAATTTCAGCAGAGTGTTTTCTATTAATTTTTCCAAGATCATTACAAAATGAGGTCTCCACTATATATAGGGAGAAAACCCTCAAAAACTATAAAACAATAAAATACAAAAATATCTTGGTCAAAGATGACTCATCTTTGACTTTGAGATATTTTTTCAAAATATTTACATGTAATTACATTTTACAAAATTGCATTCACTTTGCACAAAATAGAAGTGTGTAAGGAGAGAAGAAGAAAGAAGGGGAGAGATTCAGTTCTTACTGCCAGATTTCTTCATATGTGCATCGAACATAGTGATGGATGCCTGAATTCCTATGCTATCTGGTGCAACTATGTTCTTGGAGATGATTCTAGCTCTGATCAATGCATCCTTCAATGTTTTGATGGCTTTAGCATGGCCAGTTAACCTGGATTTTAGATTCTTCAAAGTTAACTGAGCATCTAGAATACTATCCACAGAAGACATTGAGAAGGATTTTTCTTCAAAATCTCTTTGAATCATCTCTTTGAAGCTCTGAATCATTTCTTCTACTGAAAGGAACTAATTATCCTTAGAGGTTAGGTCACATGGCAGCTTTTCTAGTTTATTCAGTAGGCTCAAGTCACTCTTCTTGCTAGCCTCCTTGAAATCTTTGAGATCATCAATTAGATCTTTGAGTACCTGAATCCTGAAGATCAGTGACTCCTTGATTTCAACATAGGAGTCTTTGCTGGAGATAACACCAATAGATATCAGGGTCCTTTTCTTCAGATCCTTCATCTCCTTCCATTTGCTAAGGGCCTTTTCTGAGCTATCGATCTCTTGAGAGATAAGGGAGACAAAGTCATCAACCTTTGCTCTTAACTTTCTCATCTTACATGTTCTTTCTGCAACTTCTGAAAGCAAAGAAACTCCCTGAGTATGCATTTTTTCAATGTAATATTCCAGGACTTTTCCCTTCAAATAGGTCTTTTCTACATTTTTAATGACTGGGTCATCCATGGAGAAGGCCTCTAGAGTTGCTGCTTCAGGGGAAAAGGTGAACTTTCTTATTACTACCATTAGCTGCTCTGCCTTGGCCTTGTAATAATCCTTCATCTCCTTCTCTCGATCGAATTTCTGGACCATGATGTCCATAGCAGCCTGAAGATCGCTTTTCGCACCTTCGTGAGTAACTTTGCCAAGTTCAACACGAGAGATGGAATAGATGCTCATCTCAAAACCCTCAAGATTTGCGTCTTGTGGAGGCTTAGCCATCTCCAAAAATTTTTGCATTTTTTCCTTGACCAGTTTTGAGAGGATTCTTGGCCTCTTAAGAGCTTTAGCTTTCATTGGCACTATTTTTCCAAAGTTTAATTCATCTGGAGAGATGGCCATCTTCTTTCTTTTAGGGGTGAAAGCTGTCATCTAAGGTGGGAGAGAAGTACCTACTGTGGTAATGTTTCCCTCTGCTGGTGTTACTACGGTAACTTCTACACTGCTGGTGGTGATAGTAGTCGTAGTTAGAGTGACTGGCAAAACTTTACCAACCACAGATTCTGGCTCTTGTGTAGGGCTTGCTACCAAGTTGAAGGAAGGAGATGATAAATTGGGGATGGACCCAGAAGAGTGAGGAGAACCTCCAGAAGTGCCCTGAGGATCACCGAATATGACTCTAGAAGGAGAGACGGCCCCAAAATAGGGAACACTGATCAGAGAGATAGGAGAAGAAGGTACCATAGGAGACTGAGGAGGAGAAAGAGAGGCGCTCTTGACTGGCTACACTTCTTCTGGTGAGAGTGGAGGTCCAGTGCTTGGTTGCCCTGATGGCTGATCATCTGTCTTCATGGGCTGGGCTGCCTGTGTTTGAGGACTCTGTTTCTTGGTTCCTTTTGTTGCCACTTCAGGCTCTTCTGCAGTCTTAGATTTCTTAGATACAAAGATGATTCTAGGCTTGTGAGGCCTAGAAGGAGAAGGTATATCATCTTTGTTTTTGGTTTTATTTTCAGCCTTCCTCTTCAACTCTGCTTGGTATTCAGCCTCAGATCTCATGACAAATTCTTTCAGGATGATCCCTTTGGCTACTAACCAATCATTGGTGTTAGCCAATATTGGTTTGAATCTCTTTCTTAGAGAAGTCTGCTCCTTCTGAGACCACTGTGTTGGAGGAAGAGGGGAACCAACAACCTTCCCTATCAGGTATTTGCTATTGACAACATTTTTATCATTGATCAGGCCAAAGGGGATCTCTGCAAGTCCTAGATATTCAATCTGCTCTAGTGTCAGCCTGCAAAAGTCCATTTTCTTGATTTCCTCAACCGTCCTTCGGTCAACCCAGATATCCTCAATCATTAGTTCATGGAACTGAGTTTTCCTTCTGATCTTGTCTTTGACTCCCCTATAGTCAAATTTTTCTCATCTCTTGAATGGTCTTAGAGTGACCATCTGCATCTCAGTTTCCATGACCTTGGCTTTGGTTGTTGTTGCAATGGAGTACCTGTCAATCTCGATCAAAAACTTGAAACCTAGTTTCTTTAGCTCCATTTGTCTAGTATGCATGATAATCAGTTATCGGCAAAGTTCCATTAGTACTAGCTTATCTGAAGGGAACCTGGGGAGCATGTAGGGGTAGCCTTGGTAAAAGCTGACTCGAAGATAGCAGAATGTGGAGAACTGAAGGAACATGTAGCCATAATCATTGACCACCACCCAGGCCTCGTCTGATACTCTTTTCTGCTCAAGCTGAGGGTCGAAGAGACATAAAAATGTAGCAAAAAAGGCATCATTTACCCTCTTGTAGTGACGAGTCGATCCTTACAGAGTCAGCTGAGGATAATATGAGTGTATTGGGGTTGTCCTCCTATCTCCCTCTGTGGTTAAGCCTAGAAAATTTTGCATCATGATAGCTATGTACACAAGGTACGAAGTCATGTAGAACTTGTGAGAGGTATGTACCTTGGTCAGCTACTCATGGAGGGTGTTGCTAATTTGCTCTCCCTAAAATATGGCTTGTTTACCCTGGAGGATGATCTTGATGAATGGATACATCCATTCATGGAACTGTGAAGAAGACGGGAGGCCCCGCACTCTGCTGAGAAGGGTGATCAAATCACCAACTTCCTCAATGAAATCGCTCCTAGAGAAGTTTTGTGGCCATATGGAGAGGTTGGTCATGGGGGCCTTCAACCACTTATATTTCATGACTTTCTTCGCCCTTTCAGGGTCTTTATCATATTCCTTCTACGCGTCTACAAAGTCAATCTTGGGTACTTCAATGGCTGGAGGGCACATAAAAACTTTATCGATGAATTCAGAGTCCAACCGAATCACCATGTTGCTGCTGGCGTCTAAGACCGACCTGGTCTCTTTATTGTAGAAGTGAGCACATTGAAGGATGAACTCAGTATGATGCACTGCTACCAAAAAGGCAGCCACCAGGTGGATGTTGCTCTCGATGATCCTCTTCATCTCGGTGCTTGGATTCATCACCTTTGTTCGTGCTAGGAATTCGGCCATGTCCACGTGGCTGATCTTGGTGTCCCAGATGTCGTCAACATTTGAAGAGACCGACATGAGCGGTAAGATGCCCTAATACTTATATTTCATAGTCTTCACCTTTTTTGAAGATGCTTCAGACATGAGAACTAGTTTTAGGCAGACAGGTGTCAATGAGCAGGAGTTCTCTGAAGGTGCTATAGACATGATTGCCAGATTTAGAGGAGAGTGGATGAAAAGGGAAAGCACAATTTTAAGCGATTATGGTCAATGGAGGTCACTTAAAAAGGTCAGGTGAAAGAAAGGACAAAAAAATGAGGAAAAAAGGGGGAGAAAAAGTCAACATAGAAAATTCTTGGGAGTTAGGAAAATCCAGGGAAAGTTTACACGGGCGGCGAATTTTGCCGCCCCTACAGGCTGGGATAAAAGAGTGCACGAGTGGTGAAATTTTCTGCCCATGTAAGGATGGCCTGCATAGGTGGTGAATTTCACCACCCTTGTAGGTTGGAGAAGGAAAAAGTAAGGACGGCGAAAATTGCTACCCCTACAAGGAATATCTACAGAGGTGACAAAATTCACTACCCTTGCAAAGAATAGCCGCAGAGAGCACGGGTGGCGAATTTCACTACCCCTACAAGGATAGGTTAGAAATAGAGGGGCGGAAAAAATCACCGCCCCAGATGGTAAGCATAGTAGGAATAAAATGGCTTGATGGCTTGGAGGCCGAAGCATGGGTGGCAAAAATGGCCGCCCTTATGGGTTTTGGGCTAAAACCCCATGGGGAATGGAGGAATGGCTTTTTCTACCATCCCCAATAAGGAAAAACCTTGAAAATGATAAAGAGCATGAAAAACTAAGGAAGAATGAAGAAAAAGTAAAATAAACGCAAAGAATGAGACCTACCTGGAAAACTACGCGTGCGACAAGCTTGAATCGATGAAAAGGCTCTTCAAGTCACTCGCCAAATAACCCAAACACAAAAAGCAGGAGAAGAGGAGGAAGTAATTAGAAGAAATGAGGCTCAAATAAGTTTATATGGGGTGAAAATCGACCCCAACAACCCACCGCACATGGTAATAAATGCTGCGCATGGAAACTGAGGCATGCTCAGGCGGCAAAATTTGCCACCCTTGCATGTCAAGGTGCAAGGGCGACAAAATTTTCCACCCTTGCAGTCAAAAGTGTAGGGGTGGAAAAATTTGCCGCCCTTGCACAAAAACAAGGAAAATGTAGAGGCGGAAAAATTTACCGCTCTTACATGAAACAGAAGAAAAGACCAACTCTGGAAGGAGACAGTCTGGGAGAGGGGTTCCTTGGTCACAATGAGATCGTGGTCACTTTCACGTTTCTAGGCCAAGACGAGAATGAATTCAAAATTCATCTTGAAAAATGAACTTAGAGAGACAAAAGATGAAATAGACAAGTTTTGTAGGGTGTTGTTCCCAAAAATGGGCTAATCCATTTTTGGAAACAATAGCTTACGAAACTTGTCCATTTCATCTTTTATCTCTCTAAGTTCATTTTTTGAGATGAATTTTGAATTCAATCTCGTCTTGGCCTAGAAATGTGAAAGTGACCACGATCTCGTTGTGACCAAGGAACCCCTCTCCCAGAATATCTCCTTCTAGATTTGGTCTTTTCTTTCGTTTTGTGTAAGAGCGACAAATTTTGCCACCTCTACATTTTCCTTGTTTTTGTGCAAGGGCGGAAAATTTTTCCGTCCCTACACTTTTGCCTGCAAGGGCAGCAAATTTTGTTGCCCCTGCACCTTGACATGCAAGGGCGGAAAATTTTGCCACCCCTGCACTCGGATGAACCGGAACATGTAAGGGCGGCAAATTTCTGAGCATGCCTCGATTTCCATGCACAGTATTTATTTTCACGTGTGACAGGTTGTGGGGGTCAATTTTCACCCCATATAAACTAATTTGAGCCTCATTTTTTCTCATTGCTTCCTCCTCTCCTCCTGCTTTCTGTGTCTGGATTATTTGGCGAGTGACTTGAAGAGCGTTTTTGCCAATTCGAGCTTGTGACATGCATGGTTTTCTAGGTAGGTCTCATTCTTTGCATTTATTTTACTTTTTCTTTGTTCTTCCTTAGTTTTTCATGCTCTTTATCATTTTTAAGTTTTTTCCTTGCTGGAGATGGTAGAAAAATCCGTCCCTCCATTCCCCATGGGTTTTTATCCCAAAACCCGCAAGGGAAGCCATTTTTGCCGCCCATGCTTTGGCCTCCAAGCCATCAAGACATTTTATCCCTCCTATGCTTACCAGCTGGGGCGGTGATTTTTGCCGCCCCTCTGTTTCTAACCTATCCTTGCAGTGGTAGTGAAATTTGTTGCTCGTGCTCTTTGTGGATATTCCTTGCAAGGATGGCAAATTTTGCCACCTCTGCAGATATGCTGGCTCCTGCTAAGGAACTTCCATTAATCAAATTGATTAGTGGGAGTAGAAACATGTCTCTAAGTGCCTTTATCCAAGCCATTGGGCTATGGGGTCAAGCTAAAAATGAAAGAAAAATACACAAATCATAAAGAACTGTACATATATACAAATAGACTTCTCTGAGTCTCAAGGATTGAATAGCTTTAGATGCTGTCCACTGTGAGGTAGTGAAAATGGTGTTCCATCTTGGTACTCCAACAAGAAGCTGGCCTCACCATAGATCTGTCGAATGATGAACGGGCCCCTCCACAGGGATTCAAATTTGTCGTGCATCCCTTTTGGTTCTCACCTCTTGTCCCACAATAATACTTGATCTCCAACTTGGAATTCATGAACTTTAGTTTTTTATCAAAGAGGGCCTTCACCTAGTTCTGATGTTCCTTAATCTGATCCACTACCATAGTTCGATGCTCATTCAGCTCATTTAGACACATGATCCTTTTATCGACTGAGCTTTCAAAGGTTGAGTCTTTGATTGCTTTAGTTAACCTAAGCACTGGTAGTTCAAGGGTGATGGGGATTTTTGCATTCAATCCATATAGAAGTTGGATAGGAGACATACCTATAGCCCTTTTGGGTGTTATTCTATCCACCCATAAAGCATCATATAATGCTTTGTGCCACGTTCTCTGATTGTCGTCCACCAACTTCCTTATAATAGTGACCAGGATCTTGTTACTCGATTCTGCTTGGCCATTTCTTTGAGGGAAATAATCTGAAGTATGGGATAAGGTAATCCCATAATAAAAACAAAATTGAGTAATTTCATGTGATAAAAAGTAGGCTACATTATCTATTATGATCTTTAGTGGAACCCCAAACCTGGAGATGATATTTTCTTTGAGAAAGCTGCATACCACTTCAAACGTAGCATGCTTAGTTGGGATGGCCTCCACCCACTTAGTAAAATAATCTATTGCCGTGAGGACATAATCATGTCTGGCACTTGAAGATGGGTTGACTACCCCAATGAAGTCAATACCCCACTGCTGAAATGGTTCCTCGATCACTACCGGCTTGAGAGGCAAAGCAGGCAACTTAGGCTTTCCAACGAATTGCTAACACAATTCGCACCTACGTACCCACTTGTAGGCATCCTGGAATAGCGTGGGCCAATAATACCTTGCTCATAGAATTTTATGTGCTGTCATCGATGCAGAGAAATGTCCTCCACAGGCTAGATTGTGAAAATATTCTAAGAGTCTTTCCTATTGTGCCTTGTCAACACAACGAAGAAATGCCCCATCCAAGTTTCTCTTGTAAATACCATTGTCCCATAAAACATAACCAACTGCTTTCAATTTAACATTCCATTTTTCTTTAAAAGAAAGATGAGTGGGACACTCACCATATGTTAGAAAATGAGCAATGTCAGAATACCACTCATCAGTAGTGGCAACAAAGAGGACCGTAGGCATGCCTTCGATCACTTTTTATTTACTTTATGCTTTGCCTGGAACGTTGTTGGCAATCAACTGGCAAAGACCCTTTCCCTGTATGAGCTTGGTTGGTTTGATGTCCAGATCAAACTCTTGAGTTTTGGAAATTTAATTACCTCTCTTCATACCAAACTCCTGCTGAGTCAAAATAGATTTTATTGTAGTGTCTGGTACGAGAACTTCGGTGTGAGAGTTCATGATATAAAACCTGAAATGCTTAACTACTTTGACCACATCATATGCATGCTTCTCCATAAGGGAGTATTTTAGCTCATGATCCTTGAGTGGACAACTCATGAATGAAATCAGAGATTCTGCACCTTCTAGATTTTGCTAGACTAGAATAGCCGATAGTGTATGTTCGGAGGCATAACTATATATTTTGAAACTTTTAGTGTAATCTGGGTAGACCAAGACTGGTGCACGGGTGATTGCTTCCTTAATCTCTTTGAATGTTGATTTACCCTCAGCAGTCCACCTAAATGTAGCATTGCCCTTCATCATGTTGATAATGTGACGGGTTTTCTCAGCAAACTTAGGAATAAACCTTTGGAGGAAATTCACCTTTCCAAGGAAAGAGTGAACTGTGGTCTTGTTGGTAGGTAGAGTAAGTTCCTGGATGGACTTGACTCTTTATAAATCAATTCTAATGCCTTCTCAGGACACGATGTGTCCGAGAAGTTTCCCTTCAGTTACTCCAAAGATAGATTTCTTTGGGTTTAAAGAGATACCATTTTGACGATAGCGTTCCAGTATCTTTTGCAAATGGTGAACATGCTTAGAATGATGTTTTGAAAACACTGTCAGATCGTCCAGGTATACTACAATGAATTTTCCCATCTCATCTTTGTAAGCAAGATCCATCACCCTTTAAAAAGTGGCGCCTGCATTTATCAAACCAAAAGGCATTCTTCGATAAGCGAATGTGCCCCAAAGCGTGGTGAACATTGTCTTGTGCTGATCTTCTTTTTTGACTTCGACCTGATTGTACCCTAAAAAGCCATCTAGCATTGATAACATTTTTGACCCTGTTACCATTTGCAGGACTTGATCCATGATGGGAAGAGGATAGTTATCTTTTAAAGACAATTGGTTTAAGTTCTTGAAATCCACACAGATTCAAATTTTGCCATTCTTTTTCCTGACGGGTACTATGTTGGCAATCCATGTTGAGTGATGGATTGGAAAAATTATCTAGGTATCCAACATATTTTGTATCTCAGCTAAAATAGTACTTGAGATTTTTAGATTATATTGCCTAGATTTCTACTTGTAAGGTATAGAGTTGGCTTTCAGGGGAATGTCGTGATGGATGTCATTTGGCCTGAGTGATTTCAGATCATCGTAGGAATAGGCCAATACATCCATATACTGGCGAAGTAGACTAGCAAGCTCAAATCTTTCCTCAAGAGTGCAGCATTTCCCAATATTTACCATTTTAGGATCGTGCTTGGTTCCCAAGTTTACTTGATCAAAGTCCTGAGAGGATTTTGAAGCTGTTCACTATTGCTTAATAAACCTGTCATGGTTATCAAACAATTTCTCTAGGGACACCAAGCCTTTTGGAATCGTATTCCCTTTAAGCTGTAGGAAGTGCTCCCCTGTATCTATATTGGTCTCAGGAGTTACTTCACATTCTCGGGGTTCACTACCTTCAAAACGTAGTTGTTCAAAACTGTCTTTTTGCTCTAAGAAGGTGATGATTTGATCATCATTGTTAAATACTTGCCAGTGGCTGGCATTATCTGGTACACTTGGTCGAAAGACCAGCTCAATAGTATACTTATCTCCCTTGAAGTCTAGGTGAGGGACTAGAAGGGTGGCAGAGACAGCTAATGCATCTGCCTAATCATTGAATTCCCTTAGAACGGCAGAGATGTTGAAAACGTCAAAATTTTTAATCTGATCCCAAACCAAGTTGCGATAGTGACACAACCTTTCATTTTTCATCTAATAGAGGTTCCTCACCTGGTAGACTATCAACTCAGCATCCCCTTTAGCATGGAGTAGTCTAATGCCCCTTTCTCTAGTAGCCTGTAGTCTGAGCAACAGGGATTCATACTTAGCCGTGTTATTGGTATTGTTAAACTGCAACTTGTAAGACAAAGGAATAATATCTCCTTGCAGAGACACTAACATAACCCCAGCTCTCAAACTAGTAGAAGAGTAGCTACCATCAAATTCTAAGGTCCATACCTCGTTAGGTGATTTTTTTGTGTGAAAACTCCTTTGTTTGGGGGAAGAGGCTCTTCCATGTGTTCATCTTGATTTGTCAATTTTCCTGCTGCATCAGCTGAACACAATCTCAAGTCATTACTCGAAGGGGTTTCATCAGATGTCTCATGGGTTTCATCCGTAGATAGGAAGTAGTTATCCATGCTTGAGGACTCAAATAAAATTTGAGCTTCAAGTGCTGATGATCGGGTAACTACGTACCTGGCTTCTTTTTTGGGAAGCAACTTCTTCATGACACCTTGAACTGGGATCTTTGCTTCCGACAAGTCCATACTTAGCTCACCTCCAACATCTTTGCAAAAATTTTGCCCAAGCAGGATGCCGTAAGATGCTAGAACATTAGCCACTAAAACTGTCATTTTTATCCGCTTTTCTAGAAAAGCCACGAAGGCATATTGAGCATCTTTTATCTGACCAAGGAGAGGGACTTGCTTATTTTCCATGGAAAAACACTTCCCAAAAGTTTTGGTCAAAGTTAGGCCAAGAGAATCCACCACTTTCGTGGGCATGACATTATCTGAAGCTCTAGAGTCTATAATACAATTACTCAGTTTATAACCATTTATAAGTAGGGAAACACATAAAGGTTCTATTTTCCCAGGAGCGACAGGAGGAGTCACAACAAGATTGTTTTGGGCCAGTTTATCTTTAGGGGGGGCATGAACAACTTTCAAAGAATCTTGTCCTACAGGGACGGCTTTGTTTTTTATATATTCTGCTAACCTATCAAACTATTCTGGGTTAGCTCTCAAATATTCAACCTCTGTCATTTGAATTTTAGTCTTTCTAGCATGATCAATTATATCAAATAATTGACAAGAACTTGCAACAGAGGAAGAGAGTCCATCATCAGGGACTTTAACAGGTGTGGCATCGGTCTGAGTAGTAGAAGTGGAAGATATCGGGTGATTGGGAGTACTCACTTTTTTATGGGTTACCTGATCTTTTGATTGTGGAGGCATTGGAGTCCCGCGTTTGGCAATGGAAACCGTTGGCTGGGGATCTTCATCTACCTTTCCTTTATCAATCTGTGAAGCCAACTGATTTTGAGATCAGGTGAAAATAGTGTAAGATCCATCCAAATCCTCCCCTTTACTTCTAACTTCGTTCTGGTAATCCAAGAAACCGATATTGGAGTCGCCAGCTAATTCCTCTTCCTGCTCATCGAAGAGATTAGCGTCTTCTTATTGATCTAACTAAGGTTGGAACGAGTTCTCATGCTCTGTCTCTAGGTAACTGACCACTGAAGTGGCAGGTGCTGCTTCAATGGCTAATCTCCCTGGAGGGGGAGGTAGGCGATTGGATTGCCCTTGGTTTTGGGTAGCATTACCCTGATATGGCTGATTCTAGAACATTCTCCTGGACGCATCTCAAGAGGTAGGAGCAGACGTACCTTGGGCTATTTGCCTCTTCAAAGCTATCAATTCATTCGTTAATTTTTGCACCATAGGGTCTGTAGTACCTGAAGAACTTTTAGCAGATGAAGGGAATTTATTTTTACCAGAGTCTTTTCTGATCTTACCTGCCAGGATAAGATCATCCTCAATCTTAGTAGCCAAACTTTGAGCTAAGGCTAAATCCATAGGGCCAGCTCGCCTCAACAGGAAACTTACTTTTAGAAGCTACAAATTGATGAAAAAGCACTTGAGATTTTCCAGCGTGGGCTGAGCCACAGTTGGAATCTGATTTCTCAACTTGTTGAATTTAGCTATGAAATCCCTCATAGGTTCCTAGGAATCTTTCTTCAACTATGTTAGCTGAGCCAACAAAGTGTGTGCATCTTCAACAGGTTTAAACCTAGCTTTGAATTTGGACTTGAGCGTATCCCAGTCTGTTACTGACCTGACCTGCAGGTGATAGAACCAATCCACGGTAGCTCCTTGCAAAGTTTCCACAAAAAGTCTAACTACTACATCTTCAAATTCCACACTGATCATGCCACACGCTATGGAGAAAGCGGCAATATACTCGTCAGGATGAACCTTTCGATCACCAAAAAACTTAGGAAATTTTTTTCTAGAACTACGAGGTATTTCATGCAAAGGTGCAGTCAAATTGAGAGGACCAAAGGAATTACCCCACGGGCCTTGAGCCATAATGTTAGGCCGATTAAATGGTGGGATAACAAACCTTGGTGGGGTATTTACTGGCAGGGCATGGTTAACCACAGGAAAAGAAGCTCTACCTTGTGTCGGTGACCTGATAAAGTTAGGAGGAAAACTCTTAGAACGTTGGAGGAAAGGTGACGGAGGAAAGAGATCAAAGTTACTTTGCTGCACCAACTCAAATATAGGGTCAAAAACACCCTTAGCTCTTTGGCTTCTAGTGTAGCGTGAAGTTGCCAAATTTTAAAATGTAAAAGGGACCGAAATTGCTTCAAGTTGAAGCTTGAGGCTTCAAAATGCACGTTCTTCCTAGCGGCTCTGGTTTTGCAGACCAGATAATGTAACAGAGGTAGATGGTAAGGCTATAATGATAATGGGTAAGACATGGAACAGAGTCACCAGAATATGTAATGGATAAGGGTAAGGACTGCTTCAATCTGAAACTTGAGGTTTCAGACTACACATCTAAGGTCCCCAGTGGAGTCCCCAAAAAAATGTTGGGTGAATATTTTGTTGTCAACTAACTGATGACAAAATGGGTATATCAACCACAGCATAAGGAGATTTACACCATGAAAAGTATGGGTTTACCAGATCTTTATGAAGTAAATCTCTCCTCTCATCAAGGGGAGGTTCCCTATAAATATTCACGTGCTATATGCATATATATAATTAAGCATAAAATAACACATGGGGTGGTATAATAGCATCTACCTTTCTTTTTTCAGAGGTAATGTACAAAGAATGAAAGCAGGATATCCTGGTCTGTAGCTAACAACACTCCTCTTCTTTTAGGAATGGTATCAAATGGAGAGCATGAGATCACTTGAGGTAACAAAATCCACAAGAACACTTATGTAAGCACAAATTCTCCCGTAGTTTCTTTCACCGATTCAGAACAAACGTAACCGTAGAATAAAACAAAACACAAAGTCTCCAACTGAAACTACAAAAGATAACTGAATCTCAAAGATAAAAAGAAGCTCAAAGTCTATCCTCTACCTTTAGAAACACCCTTAGATAATATAAACACACCCACTTTGCTTATTAAATCAGATAAATAAGATATTACTAGGAAAAAGGACATAAGAACCATTTCCTAAATAACACAGACAATCTCAACACAAAGTCTGAAATACCCTGCTTCTCATTCATTCAACAAAATATGATTTACAAATTTGAGCACAAAGTCTCAAAAGTTGCTTCAATTTCAGTAGAGTGTTTGCTATTAATTTTTCCAAGATCATTACAAAATGAGGTCTCCACTATATATAGGGAGAAAATCCTCAAAAACTAGAAAAAAATAAAATACAAAAATATCTCGGTTAAAGATGACTCATCTTTGACTTTGAGATATTTTTCTGAAATATTTACATGTAATTACATTTTACAAAATTGCATGCACTTTGCACAAAACAAAAGTGCGTAAGGAGAGAAGAAGAAAGAAGGGGAGAGATTCAGTTCTTGCTGCCAGATTTCTTCATATGTGCATCGAACATATTGATGGATGCCTAAATTCCTATGCTATCTAGCACAACTGTGTTCTTGGAGATGATTCTGGCTCTGATTAATGTGTCCTTCAATGTTGTGATGGCTTTAGCATGGCTAGTTAACCTAGATTTTAGATTCTCCAAAGTTAACTGAGCATCTAGAATACTATTCATAGAAGACATTGAGAAGGATTTTTCTTCAAAATCTCTCTGAATCATCTCTTTGAAGCTCTGAATCATTTCTTCTACCAAAAGGAACTGATTGTCCTTAGAGGTTAGGTTGCATGGTAGCTCTTCTAGTTTATTCAGTAGGCTCAGGTCACTCTTCTCGCTAGCCTCCTTGAAATCTTTGAGATCATCAATTAGATATTTGAGTACCTAAATCCTAAAAATCAGTGACTCCTTGATTTCAACATAGGAGTCTTTGCTGAAGACAACACCGATAGATATCAGGGTGCTTTTCTTCAGATCCTTCATCTCCTTCCATTTGCTAAGGGCCTTTTCTGAGCTACCGATCTCTTGAGAGATAAGGGAGACAAAGTCATTAACCTCTGCTCTTAACTTTCTCATCTTACCTATTCTTTTTGCAACTTTTGAAAGTAAAGAAACTCCTTGAGTATGCATTTTTTCAATGTAATCTTCTAGGACTTTTCCCTTCAAATAGGTCTTTTATGCTTTTTGAATGACTGGGTCATCCATAGAGAAGGCCTCTGGAGTTGCTACTTTAGGGGAAAAGGTGAACTTTCTTATTACTATCATTAGCTTCTCTACTTTGGCCTTGTAATAATCCTTCATCTCCTTCTCTTGATCGAATTTTTGGACCATGATGTCCATAGCAGCCTGAAGATCGCTTTTTGCACCTTCGTGAGTAACTTTGCCAAGTTCAACACGAGAGATGGAATAGCTGCTCATCTCCAAACCCTCAAGAGTTACATCTTGTGGAGGATTAGCCATCTCCAAAAATTTCTACCCTTTTTCCTCGACCAGTTTTGAGAGGATTCTTGGCCTCTTAGGAGCTTTAGCTTTCACCGGCACTATTTTGCCAAAGTTGAATTCATCTGGAGAGACAACCATCTTCTTTCTTTTAGGGGTGAAAGCTGTCATCCAAGGCAGGAGAGAAGTACCTGTTGTGGTAATGGTTCCCTCTACTGGTGTTATTGCGATAGCTTCTACACTGCTGGTGGTGACAGTAGTCATAGTTGGAGTGACTAGCAAAACTGTACCAACCACTGATTCTAGCTCTGATGTGGGGCTTGCTGCCAAGTTGAAGGAAGGAGATGATAAACTGGGGATGGACCTAGAAGAGCGAGGAGAACCTCTAGAAGTGCCCTGAGGATCACCGAATACGACTCTGGAAGGAGAGACGGCCCCAGAAGAGGGAACACTGATCAGAGAGACAGGAAATAAGGTACCACAAAAGACTGAGGAGGAGGAGAGGCACTCTTGAGTGGCTGCACTTCTTCTGGTGAGAGTGGAGGTCCAGTGCTTGGTTACCCTGATGGCTGATCATCTGTCTCCATGGGCTGTGCTACCTGTGTCTGAGGACTCTATTCCTTGGTTCCTTTTGTTGCCGCTTCAGGCTCTTATGTAGTCTTAGATTTCTTAGATACAAAGATGATTCTAGGCTTGTGAGGCCTAGAAGGAGAAGGTACATCATCTTTGTTTTTGGTTCTATTTTCAACCTTCTTCTTCAACTCTGCTTGGTATTCAGCCTCGGATCCCATGACAAATTATTTTAGGATGATCCCTTTGGCTGCTAACCAATCATTGGTGTTAGCCAATATTGGTTCGAATCTCTTTCTTAGAGAAGTCTGCTCCTTCTGAGACCACTGTGTTAGAGGAAGAGGGGAACCAACAACCTTCCCTACCAGGTATTTGCTATTGATAACATTTTTATCATTGATCAGGCCAAAGGGGATCTCTGAAAGTCCCATATATTTAATCTACTCTAGTGTTAGCCTGCAGAAGTCCATTTTCCTAATTTTCTTGGCTATCCTTAGGTCGACCCAGATATCCTCAATCATTGGTTCATGGAACTGAGTTTTCCTTTTGATCTTGTCCTTGACTCCCCTATAGTCAAATTTTTCTCATCTCTTGAATGGTCTTAGAGTGACCATCTGCATCTCAGTTTCCATGACCTTGGATTTGGCTGCTATTGTAATGGAGTACCTGCCAATCTCAATCAGAAACCTGAAACCTGGTTTCTTTAGCTCCATTTGTCTAGTATGCACGATAATCAGTTGTCGACAAAGTTCCATTAGTACTAGCTTATCTGAAGGGAACCTGGGGAGCATGTAGGGGTAGCCTTGGTAAAATCTGACCCAAAGATAGCAAAATGTGGAGAACTGAAGGAACATGCAGCCATAATCATTGACCACCGCCCAAGCCTCATCTGATACTCTCTTCTGCTCAAGCTGAGGGTTGAAGAGACATAAAAATGTAGCAAAAAAGGCATCATTTACCCTCTTGTAGTGACGGGTCAATCCTTGCAGAATCAACTAAGGGTAATATGAGTGTATTGGGGTTGTCCTCCTATCTCCCTCTGTGGTTAAGCCTAGAAACGTCCGCATCATGGCAGCTATGTACACAAGGTACAAAGTCATGTAGAACTTGTGAGAGGTATACACCTTGGTCAGCTGCTCATGGAGGGCGTTGCTAATCTGCTCTCCCCAAAAGATGGCTTGTTTGCCTTGGAGGATGATCTTAATGAATGGATACATCCATTCATGGAACTGTGAAGAAGACGAGAGGCCCCGCACTCTGCTGAGAAGGGTGATCAAATCACCAACTTCCTCGATGAAATCGCTCCTCAAAAAGTTTTGTGTCCATCTGGAGAGGTTGGTCTTGGGGGCCTTCAACCACTTATAGTTCATGACTTTCTTCACCCTTTCAGGGTCTTTATCATATTCCTTCTGCGTGTCCACAAAGTCAATCTTGGTTACTTCAGTGGCTGGAGGGCACATAAAAACTTTATCAATGAATTCAGGGTCCAACTAAATCACCATGTTGCCACTGGCATCTGAGACCAACCTGGTCTCTTTGTTGTAGATGTGAACGCATTGGAGGATGAACTCAGTATGATGCATTGCTACTAGAAAGGCAACCACCAAGTGGATGTTGCTCTCGACGATCCTCTTCATCCTGGTGCTTGGATTCGTCACCTTTGTTCATGCTAGGAATTCGGTCATGTCCACGTGGCCGATCTCGGTGTCCCGAATGTCGTTGACATTCGAAGAGACCGACGTGAGCAGGAAGATGCCCTGATACTTATATTTCATAGTCTTTGCCTTTTTCAGAGACGCTTCAGACATGGGAATTGGTTTCGGGCGAACAGGGGTCAATGAGCAGGAGTTCTCTGAAGGTGTTGCAGACATGATTGCCAGATTTAGAGGAGAGTGGATGAAAATGGAAAGCACAATTTTAAGCGATTATGGTCAATGAAGGTCACTTAAAAAGTTTGAGTGAAAGAAAGGACTGAAAAATGAGGAAAAAAGGGGGAGAAAAAGTCAATGCAAAAAATTCTTGAGAGTTAGGAAAATCTGGGGAAAGTTTGCATGGGCAGCGAATTTTTCCACCCCTGTAGGCTGGGATAAAAGAGTGCACGAGTGGTAAAATTCACTGCCCATGTAGGGACGGCCTGCATAGGTGTCAAATTTTGCCGCCCTTGCAGGTTGGAGAAGGAAAAAGTAAGGGCAGTGAAATTCACCGCCCTTGCAAGGAATATCCATAGAGAGCACGGGTGGCAAATTTCACCGCCCCTGCAAGGATAGGTTAGAAACAGAGGGGCAGCAAAAATTGTCACCCTAGCTGGTAAGCATAGCAGGGATAAAATGGCTTGATGGCTTGAAGGCTGAAGCATGGGCGGCGAAAATGGTCGCCCTTGCGGGTTTTGGGATAAAAACCCACGGGGAATGGAGGGACGGCTTTTTCCACCATCCCTAGCAAGGAAAAACCTTAAAAATGATAAAGAACATGAAAAACTAAGGAAGAACAAAGAAAAAGTAAAATAAATGCAAAGAATGAGATCTACCTGGAAAACCGCACGCGCCAAAAGCTCGAATCAGTGAAAAGGCTCTTCAAGTTGCTCGCCAAATAACCCAAACATAGAAAGCAGGAGATGAGGAAGCAATGAGAATAAATGAGGCTCAAATCGATTTATATGGGGTGAAAATTGACCCCAATAACCCACCGCACATGGCAATAAATGCCACGCATGGAAACTGAGGCATGCTCGGGCGGAAAAACTTGTCGCCCTTGCATGTTCCGGTTCATCCGAGTTCAGGGGCAGCAAAATTTTCTGCCCTTGTAGGCAAAAGTGCAGGGGTGGCAAAATTTGCCGCCCTTGCACAAAAATAATGAAAATGTAGAGGCAGAAAAATTTGCCACTCTTACACGAAATAGAAGAAAAGACCAACTCTGGAAGGAGACATTTTGGGAGAGGGGTTCCTTGGTCACAACGAGATCATGGTCACTTTCGCGTTTCTAGGCCAAAATGAGAACGAATTTGAAATTCGTCTCGAAAAATGAACTTAGAGAGACAAAAGATGAAATGAACAAGTTTCATAGGGTGTTGTTCCCAAAAACAGGCTAATCCATTTTTGAAAACAACACAAAGAATCCAAAGAGGGTGGTTAGATCATATGTTAGCTTCATAATGAAATCAATGAAATCAACTCAAAATGAAATCAATAACACACTAACATTCATAACACTACCTTGCCTAGATCAAAGGGAGGAGCATGGTGAAGAAACACAAATGAACAAATCACAACTAAAAATGGAAAGAACTTACTCACAAATTCCTTACCAAATCTTTGAATTCTCTAAAAGGCTTATTTGTTTGGCTTGCTCAGATTGTGCTCAAAAGGTCTTCATCAATAGGGTTTAGCTATCCCTATCTCCTCTTGGCATCATGCTCATGGTTTTGGATTTGATATGGCTTGCAAGTGGCTTGGCTTGGATCAATTTTGGTACTATCACACTATTCATTTTCTTCTCAAATCAAATTGTGTATTATAACATTACTCTAACCAAGCTCTCTAAATGTAAAGCTCTAGGCTTACTTTTATAGGCTTTGAAATGACTTGGAATGAGTTAAATCCTAACCTTAGTTGGCTTAGTTAACCCCAGTAGGGTTAAAAGGTGTCAAATGGTCATGATTAGCATGTAATAAGTATGGGTGGGGTATTTTCCAAAAATGACAACTCACAAAAGCTAATAATAAAAACCTAAGATATTTAATGATTTTTGAATTTCCCTTTTTGATAATTGCTTTAATTGCACATGGATGAATTTAATTGATCTTTGATTAGGATTTGATGTTAATTAATTATTGTTAGGCATTTTGAACATTTTCAAGATTTTGAATTAAATTATTTGTGCATTTGTTTAATTTAATTAATTTATGGGCCAAATTGATTTGTTTGCATGGTTATGAAGCCAAATTTGAAACATTTATAAATTCTTAGGCTAGATGTTCAATGATTGGTAAGAATTATTATAAATTCAGGTGTGAAACCATTGGTGACCATTTTTAGGTGTCTACAACTTCCAGTTGAAGTTATTCACTGATCGACCATATTCCAATGAAGTATAACAGTCAAAGGATATTTGTAGTTAGAGTATTCTTGTGGTCAGCTACCCTTCTATACAACTATTTACATATTCAATGATATTAACATTATCCTATTATCTAACTTACCAGGGCAAGGTTACATTTTTTTTTCACACATCATACAAATGAAAAAATGAAATTTACACACACACACACACACACACACACACACACACACACACACACACACACACACACACACACATGTACAAGTATGTGTGTGTGTATTTATTTTGTTATAACAAACAATATATTATGAATAGTTTATTGGTTAGAGTTACATTGTTATGAAACAATAATATAATGCATATAGCTTTAATATGGTTAGTGAGGAAAACAAGGAGATATAATCTCTAGAAATATCAGAAGTATTTCCTATATATGTCTATGTCTTGGATGAACTATGTATAAAAAATATAGAGTGTGATAATATAATATTATATTATGTGTTTTAATATTAATATTTGTATTCAAATTCAAGATTCTTTTCATGAGATAAATCTTAGTATAATATCATCCAAATACTAACACAATTAATCTATTTTACTTCCTTTAGAACTCTTATCTTGAAACTATAAACACTTTAGGATTCTACTCCACTTGTTTACACGTATCCTTAAAAGGATATAGATTATGTTTCACTCCATCTTTCCATAATGTATATGTTTTATCATGACCATCATGTTGTACCCTAAAATCAAACTGCCAAGATCTTCCAAGAAAAATATGATAAAAATTCATAGGCATTATAACACATAAAATATCATCTTTATAAGTACAAAATTGAAAACTTACTAGTTATTATTCATTCACCATAATTTGATGTCCCTTCAACAACCATGAAACCTTATATATATTTTGACATATAACTCTCTTAAACTTAAGTTTATCTACCATCTATTGTGAGAAAATATTATATGTGTTTCCACTATCAACAATCAATTTTAAGAACTTGCCTTTAGACTTGAAAACTATTCTGAACAAGTTATTTCTTTGTGCATAATTATTTTCCTCTTTTACCAGATTTTAAAATACCCTCTTCATCATGAGAGATTCTCTAGTCTATGGTTCATGTATGGTATGAACAGATGCAACACTCCCTTCATCTACTTATGTGATATGAGAAATTGAATTGGTTCTTCCATTTCCTTACATATGCATATGAGGACACTCAAATTCTATGGCCAAAATTACTTCTACCTCTCTAAGTATTACCACCATGACACTATGAAGTACTTAGATTGCCCTCATGAATTTGCATAGAATAACCTATGTCATTTGCATGTCCATGCATGAATTTTTACTCTTCCTCTTAATTTTCCTCCTTATTTTCATAACAAATTTTCTCTACCTTAAACACACACTGATAGGCTTCTTAAAAATATCATAATATGATCATACTAAATTCATATTGAATTTTCATACATAATCCATTCACGTGTCTTTAGATATTCTCAACATAATCTTCCACATGGCTCACTTTTATAGTAGGTCTATAATACTCCCCAGTGTATTATTTGACAATCATTTCCCTTTGTCTTAGGTTTTGTATTAAACAAACTCATACTTTAATCCATAGGAATGAGTTTATCTTTCATCTTGACAATACAACTATTCCATGGCTTAATATCTTATTTACCTTTCCACACTCTTTCAACTTGTATATGTTCCCACCATAAAGATGCATGACTTATCAATTTTGCTCCATCAAACTTAGCCCATTTGGGATATTCCATACTTTTATACTCAAGGTATTTCTCTAACTCATTGATCCAATCAATGAGCTCTCCAAGACTCAAAATTATAAAATAAATTCAAGGGTCCAACTTTGGCTTATCTCCATTCTCATAACAACTTACAAGAATCTATCTTTAGGTTCATAAACCTCTTCTTCTACATCTTGATCTTCGTGTGCTTCTTCTATAATCAATGTATCACTTTCATTGTCTAACATTCAATGATTTGTAATTTCCATAACTTTCATTCTAGATCACATTTCTCTTATCACTTATGTCAGATCTGTTACTCTAGGTGCTTTAACCGCTTAGGCTCTTTAATTGCCTAAGCCTCCTTTATGTGTCATTTCCTAAAAAATCAAGCTATAGATACCAAATGATGATATGATATTAAATTATGACCTAAGATCAAATGCTTAGTTACACCTTCTACTTAGTGATCTTGGTGGAATATGTCTATAGTTATTTTCTTACCCACACTTGCAAATAAGGAAAATAATAAATCACTAAAAAGGAATAAAACCTTGTTATGGTAGTAAATGATGTAGTTGTGTTTAGGGATATCATTTAAAATATGCCTTAGACCACGTAACTCTCAGAATAATTAGTAGAATAATTATATAAAATTTTAAAAAAATAACTCAAATTTTTATTTGATTTCAATAAAATGAAATACAATAGGCACATTGATATAATGATATTATGATCTCCTAGTGAGATACATTACAACATTAGATTCACAGCTCTTGGCTCTACTAACTTACATTATTTTCAAAATAGCTCTCAAATCTAATCTTTATCCAAAATGCCAACTCAAAAGTCCCTTAGCATAGGCCTAAGGGCATGCTTATATAGGTACAAGACCCACCTACTTACATTAAGTGCTTTTACCCCACTAACAAAACTAACTCTCTTTAGTGAGTCCCAATAAATAAATGTCACAAATCTTAAATGACTTAACATTTACAAGGAATAAGAACATGTTAGAACTCAATGAGTCCCTAAAAAAAGTCATGAACATTATTAAATTAATCCATATTAGATTTCATGAATTTTTGAATTAAATGCAGTCGCACAACATCCTAGGCCTTCAAAATCATCAAACATATGTATCATAAATTTTATGTCTCCTCAAAGTAGATAATGAACATTATCGTTGTCACTTAAAATATCTTAAACTCGATACACAATTTGTACAATGAATAACAAACGACTTCAATAAATATTTATTACTTATTAAATACTATGGTGAAGAATCATCTCAAATGAAAACACTTCTCCAAGAAGTGTCACATACTGACAGAAACATACATAACATCTCTACACAACTACATTGTAATAACAAATTATTTAAAAAGTTCATATTATTTAGGTTTTTTAAACTCAATTTAGACAGCAATTGGATACACTTGTGTGAAACAAAATATACATTAATCATTATTAACACATGTGTGATCGTAAGCAACACAGAACTACACTAAACAATGCACTCACAAAAGATAATACAAAACAACACAACCTAGACAATCAACACAACAATGAAGATTTACAAAAACTCTCAACAAAACATAAGTGCAGTAAGAAACCTTTCACAATACAACACTTAGACAAATGTCTAAATAATATATTTTTGGTTGATGCAAGATTGCTCGTGAACCGAGATGCTCCTACATCAAAAACATTAGTAGCCGATTCCTCTAAAGAAATGAACAAAAGCTTTCATGGTCTCATAAAATAATGATTTTATTTTTACTGACCAAGATCATCTAACAATAATTCTTTTCCTATCCATTTTTTTATTGAAATGTAATTGAAAAAACACTTAGATAAGAATATGATCTATGTTTTAGGGTAATTTTTTAGTTCCTCCCTTGCAAGGCATGCCTTGATGATTTACAAAGAAGGCATTTTGGTTGAGATCTTTCCTAACCTAATTTATTTCAAAATTTATTATATCTATATCCATAATATCATCATAAATATTAAAGTTGATTTCATATATTATCACTGTTTGTGCTTGTTTCCAACCCTTCATTGATGATCCTTGTATTTCTTTTTTTCATTAAGATTCCAAGCTATTTTTTGTTTGTGCTCTTTCTACTTGTAAGGAATATTAAATTTTATGCCTATATAACATAGTTCTAAAATCATATGGTGGAAGAGGAGCCTTGTTGAACTACAATTGTTTTATCATTCTCTCCATTGTAATAGGGTGGGGGCCTTTCAAAACTTTGACATTTACTAATAATAAAAAACAAAGCTCTAAAATTCATTATTTGTCGCTATTAAAAGTATATTAAGTTCAATTAATCTTCAATGTAGATGGATTTTCTTAAATTATTATAAATATTGAGATTTTTTTTTTTTTTTTCCTTTTGGTTTTGTTTTAAAAAACTTATAATATATTCAATTATTATATAAACTATTTAAATAGTGTTAAAAAAATAAATATTAAAGATTTATACAAATAATGTAAAAAGTAGAATATATGTATATAGGGTTTGACTTATATTGTGGAGTATATAATAGATGTTATTTTCTTACTTATGTAGCGAAATGAAAAGTAGAACATTCTTATATTTGGAACGATATCTCTTGGGTTGTCAAATGTGAATTTCTATCATTGCTTCTTCACAAAGTGTTAATAAATTGTAAATGGTGGAGCGTGGAGCGTGGAGCGTGGAGCGTGGAAGAGGGGTGCATTGCATTGTTTTTAAGAGTAAAGTAGATGCTCTGAAGATTTATATACATTTGAGGCATGCTAACGTAATTTTCAATACAGGCTTGTGCCTCCTCACAGCAGACATTAAAACGATACCTTCCAATAACTCTGGGTTTCACGTGATGGACAATAAAAACCAGGCCGTTGGCGTGAGTATTGTATTCTATTTGTTTAGTTAGTTAGAGGTTAGAAGAGGGAGAGAGATATATAATAATTATATTTGCAGGTGGAGGTCGGGGCAGGGGCAGGGGCAGGGGCAGGGGCAGGGGCAGGGCCATGCGCGTCCCACATGCCCCACTTACCCATGCACAACCCACCCGCTAACATTGTATGCGTATCCTTAAGAATAGATTATGTTTGATTTCATTTTGATTAGGAAAAGGAATGGCAGATCCAGGCGCGCCTTCGCTACGACATGGCGGAGATGGTGCGGTGAAGATGAAAGAGGAGGAGGAGGAGGAAGGAGGAGCGTTGATTAGGCGGCCGAGGGGGCGGCCGGCCGGGTCGAAGAACAAACCGAAGGCGCCGATAATAATAAGCCGTGACAGTGCAAATGCGCTGCGGGCGCACGCCATGGAGATTGGCAGCGGGTATGATATTGGGGAGAGCGTGTCCACATTTGCGCGGCGACGGCAGCGGGGGATCTGCATTCTCAGCGGCACGGGGATGGTCACTAACGTCACTCTTCGCCAACCGGCCGCACCCGGCGCGATCGTCACGCTGCATGGCCGTTTCGAGATCTTGTCGCTCACGGGCGCCTTTCTGCCTCCTCCCGCGCCCCCCGCCGCTACAGGCCTCACCATTTATCTTGCTGGCGGCCAGGGACAAGTCGTTGGCGGGACCGTTGTGGGCGCCCTAATCGCCTCCGGCCCGGTCCTCATTATGGCCGCTTCCTTCCTCAACGCCTCATATGACCGCCTGCCACTGCCACTGGAGGAAGAGG
Organism: Torreya grandis; assembly: GCA_037957365.1. Classification (NCBI taxonomy): domain Eukaryota; kingdom Viridiplantae; phylum Streptophyta; class Pinopsida; order Cupressales; family Taxaceae; genus Torreya; species Torreya grandis. Next base: position 683,071 of record JARHVA010003099.1, on the reverse strand, counting down.
AGCCCCAGCCCTTGCCCTTGCAGATCCACACTGGGCCCCATCCCCATCCCCATCCCCATCCACTAACGGAGCACTCCAACATGGCCTTCTTTAACGTGCCGCCAAATCTCCTCACCAACGGATTGCCGCCCGATGCATACGCTGCTTGGGCGCCCGGGCGTCCCCTTTACTGATGGAAAGGAAAGGAAAGGAAAGGATTGGATTTTCGCTTTTTCTTCTCATTCTTACCAATCTAACCCAACTCAAACTCAACTTGAGCATTGATAAATATTTGTTTTTATTAAATTATAATCCCGTTTCATTTGAATCTATTATGGTGCTTCTATCGTACAAACAAATATGAATTTGTATCGATTTTGTCAAACAACTCCAAAACGATACGATACTATTTCCCTGCACTTAAATAAATCCATTACATCACAACTTTTTTAATGACCAAGTGCTGTTCTCAGAATTGAAATTTTAACTTGCAACTTATTATCTACATTTTTTTATGAAATTTGAAGTAACATAAATGTTAATTTTGTGAAGGCTTTGAACATTGCCAAATAAGGTGGTCGCCGTATTCTTTCTTCACGATCTGCCACAATGCAAACTTGCGAATTGGATTTTATCTGAACACGCGGCGTTTAACCTGTGATTTCAGACGCTAATGATGCACTTGTATATGTTTGGAAGTGTCATTACAAATATTCATTTTCAAATGGTGGAAATAAAACAGAAGGCAGTTACTTCTGCACCAAAACAATGATTTCATCACTATCACTCATTTATAATCTACATTCTGTTCTAAACGTATATGTATCATTTTTCTATTATCCTTAATTTATATATATAATCTTCTCTTTTCTCTTGTCCTGATTTTATAACTGAATTTATTAACCTACTTACTCCTTTGCGCATGTTGTTTTTGTCACTTGAAAATATTTGAATATTTATGTGCTAATTTAATTGAAATCCCTTTATCCATGTCACCACAACCTGTGTTCCAAATTGAATGCACTAACCTTGCAATTCTTGGTTTTCACTTAACATTAAAAAGAACGTATCTATCTCTAAATCTTATTAAGGCAATATTGATGGCAATAACAAAAATGATAAATGTAATTGTAGTAGTGCCCTCTTTAATCTACATGAAAGTATTTCATGTCCTTTCGATACTAATAAAATCTCTATATTGCATGTGTAAATATAAATTTTAATAATTACAAAAAAAATTTACAAGTTCAATATAAGCATGCATTTATTCTTACTTATTTTTACACAAAAGATAATAATATGTTTGAAAATTTTAATCATCATTTCTTTTTTAAGATAAAGTAATTTGATGTGACTTATGTTGTGATTTTAAGTTTAAACAAACCACAATCAATTCTAAAAAAATGAGTTAACAAGTGACCATCATAATTCTAGGAGTTTAATGACCCCTCAAATAAATCTAAAATGCCCAAAATCTATGAAATGACTATTCATTATCCCAAAATTAGTATTTATATAAAAAAGCATGTTCATACTAATATTTAAGTCATAATAGCTTTTAAGATTCATTGCATGCCATGTGTCAATCATTTAACCAACCCTGGTACCAATCTATACTCTTAAGGTAAGTTCTAAACTAACTCATCTAACACAATCATAAGATCTAATATTTAAGATTATTGTACTCTAGCGAAATGAGATGATAATTACATCAATATTTATTAATAACTAGTTTATGTCTTGTTTCTTAGTCCTTCCTCTTTTTATGCCTTAGATTTCATTCGTTCTTAAAATCAAATGGATAAGTTTGATGCCCCGTGGAAAGTTTGGAATGTTTAATGGTTGAGGTTAATGTGAGAAATGTGAGAAACATGCCATGAAGGCTCAATTATCTATTTTGGTAAGTGAACTTCTTATTAACTTTCAAAATTTGGAGCCAAATTGGAATTGAAATTAGGGACAAAACATGGGTTAGATAATTTGGGTAAGTTAACTTCTTATTAACTTTTAAAATTTGGAGCCCAAATGGAATTGAAAGTTTGGGATAAAACATGGGTATGGTCTCTTGATTATGAATTCTTACCTTTTAGATGCCACAAATGTTTCCAAACATGGCATTTGGTTAATGATTGTCTGAGTATCAAATTTAAAAAAGGAAATTCATGGTGCAAGGATGTTGGTCTAGAACATACTATGGCCCAAGCCATTACTGTGAATGAGGATAAGCGTATAGTCTTAAATTTAGCAAATTCTAAGGAAGGGATAGAGGAAAGAGAAGTGATGGAAAAATGTGTAAGGAAGAAATCAGGTGGAGTGTGCTTCTGATTTAACTGTGGCATGATAAATCTTGGAGGAAATGTAGCCAGGGGACGTTATGGCTTGAAGCTCTATGGTAAACACTGATGGAAGAGAATATTTGTTGGTTCAGACCCATTTCAATGGAAAAATCTTGATATATCCATTGTTAACTCAAAAATTCATGGAGAATTTTGAAATATCCATCCCCATATTGCCAAATCCTGAGGAGGGGGGGAGATTGGAAAGTTGTGAGTAACAGAAAAAGAGGTAAAGGAAAAAAGGATTTGAAACCTCTAAATATGACTCTTAGATCTCAAAAATAAAATTTATGGGAGACATTTTTCAGCAATAGGTTTAGTTTTGGCTTTGGTGTAGGGAAGTTATACTTGTTGAAAATCTTGGCTTGTGAGGCTCTTTTGGTGCAGCTTCTTAGTTGTTTTGTGGTTGTGTTTGAGGTTTTTTAGATGATGTAATTGCTTATCTTGTCTTTTGGGCCTTTTCAACTTGTTTCTTTTCTAGGGTCAGTTCCCTAGATTAAAAAAAAACCTTTGTTTACCACCACCACCACCACCACCAACAACAACAACAACAATAATAATAATAATAATAATAAAACTTTCAAAATTTGGAGAACAAGTTGGATACAATTATTTGTTTGTTAAAAGATGAAAAAATAGTTTCAAATAATACGGAGGAAATTATGTGTTTGTTGAAAGCTGAAAAAATAGTTTGAAATAATACATAAGAGTTTATCATTGTAGAAGACTCCTAAAAATGAAAGTGGGAAATGGTTT